>APFE031001090.1:0-20000 GCA_000404065.3 Pinus taeda | reverse complement strand
AAGAACAAATCATAACCACAATCTTCTAACACTACAACAGAGATGAGATTTTTCTTTAGGCCCAAAATGAACGTGACATCCTTCAGCTTGAGGACGAAGAATCACTCCCTCTAAAAGCTGACTGTAAGATTCTCAGTTGCACTATACCTTCCATCGTCCTCCATATCGATGTGCATCTACAAATATTTTTCCTCCATGTCACTGAAAAAAATATTTATTTCCCATCGTGTGGAATGATGCACCTGAGTCTAAGTACCACACGCTTCCCATCACTATGCTGACCATGCATGAAATGAGGGTAAATTCAAGCTCAAACTGTGAAGCCAAAGCTTCACTTGTTTCTCCTCCTTAGGTCTTTGTGCTTTCCTTCTTATGTGGAGACTTCATGGCATGATGACCTAATTCATGACAATGGAAGCATTTAATTTTTGAAAAATATTTCTTCTTTCCCCCTTGACTAGATTTTGGTTTGGATTGGGATTTGTTTGCTTTTCCCTTCTTCTCCTTTCTAGGTAACGCAATTTTTTCTTCATCATTTCCCTTGGATGAAATCCCATCTCCAATATTTGTCCTTATTTCATCCTATATGAAATCAAACCATAAGCACTCCCAACTTGGTAGTTTCTCCCTCCCATTCATAAAATCTTGATAGCTATGCCAACTCTTGGGAAGGCCCAAAAGGGATAAGGTTATCATGTCTGTTTTAGGGACATTATGTTATCTAGGAAATTCCTTCTACAAATAGAAGTGATCCCTCTAGTCCAATGAGTGGATCTAGTAACAATTGAAACAAATACATGCAAAACTATTCTAGTTTAAGTTAGAATGAGATGAGAGAGGATAGATGGCGTACCTCACTCCTATGCAGTATCTTTTCAATGTCGATAAGGATCTACTCACTTCCAATCTTGATCCTTTCTATTATGTTTTGAATGAATACCTACAAGAGAGATCAAACAAGGAAAACAAAGGAAAAACATAACATATTCATCCTAATGTAAAGCATACGACAGATCAAGGAGCATCATACTAAGAAAGTAGTCATTTACATGCTTATGGAAAGTAAACATGCATTGTATTAATAATAAACACATGAGGTAAGCATACAACCATTGCCTTAATGTGGGAAGCCTACTTTTGGATGGGTTTCCATGTCCAAGCCAAGAATTCTCAAGCTCTCCTTTTTCCTTCACAAATTGTTAGCAATTAGGCACAATTTAGTAGCAACATGACTAATCTAGTCCAACCAACCACTTGAGGCTATATGGGAATGTATTTATATGGAAGGATAGGGAGTTAGCGATCCACAAAAGGGGTAAGAAGGTCATCATATTAATGGTAAGATCCCTAAAGGTAGGATCAAGGACTCAAAATGGGAGAAATCGACCATATCCTTATTCAACAATAACCATCTCATTGTTCTCAAGCTTTGTAGTAAGAGAATCTTATGCTCCCTTTTTGGAGAAACTACCTGAAGAGGACCGGTATGGATTTTCCTATCCCATTTCATGTTGCTAGTGCTAGTTACTAGTTAGACCAAAGGGTAAGCATAGTTTTTCCTGCTAAAAATAGCATTGGGCTTGCAAATAGGGTTTTTTTGACAAGCTCTTCTAGAATTACTTCAAGGAATTTCTTCTTCTTCTTTTCAGGGATGCTATGATCAATGTTTTTCATGGTGAATTCATTGACAAATTTTGTCACTTTGTGACATTTTGGGCAAAGTTTGACAGCTCAGGGTATGAGATGGGGAGTGTGACAAATTAATGGATAACACGTTAACACCAACCCCGCCAAGTTCATCACAACACTTTGTAAACTTTCTGAGATACCTCAGAATTGTGTCATTCTTTTGCAACTTGATACTTAGAAGTTTATCATTAATCACCAGCTTCTTGTGGTCACTACTATGCTCGAACATTTTTTCAGTGATTTCCACATCGCAAAAAATGTTTCTTTTCTATGGAGATTCGAGAAATTATGATTTTGTACTACCTCCAAGATTATTCTCCTTGGCTACATCTTTCTCCCACTAGTCAAGGTTTTGGGCATCAGATGCTTGTGGTTTTGCAACATTTATCTTGATTTATTCTAACAATCCATTGTCATCCAATACTGCCTCTATGTGGTCCTTCCATGCAACAAAATTAGAGGTGCCTTCCAAGACATACTCTAGCCTTGGTCCATTGAAGGTCTTCTTCTCAGCTCTCGAGAAATCTCACTACTCTAATCTTCAAATTTGAACCTCTAAGAAACAACTTCAAATTTTTTACTCTATTGTGAATCGAACTCTAATCCCAGGTAGCAATTAGGTTGTATATTTGCATCTTTTAATGAAGTTTTAATCAAAATCACATGACACAAACCTACACTACTTCTCTGCGGACATTATTTCACAATTTAGAATAGAAATCTCAGACCTACAAGAATGCATAACACACATGCAATAATTATTTTTATCTGGGGAAATAATCTACTAAAAACCCCAATGCCTCTTGCATTAATCAAATGAATAGAGATGTATTACAATTTCTTTTCTCAACTCAGCTCACCTTGCAAGTGCATAACCTTTCTCTCTACTCACTGAAGGTCACTGACCCAGACTTAGTCAAAAATTTTCTCAGCTTGAGATCTTATTTCCTTTATATGTTCCTTTAGGAATTATCCCCTATTATTTAGGAAAATCCTCTAATTGAATTACACAATTCCTTAGGTTGGTCATCTGACTACATGCAACACTTGTACACTCAAGACTAGTCTACAATTGATGTTACATTGCCCTGGAATCTCCACCTCAACTGGGTTAATCGAATTCTCTAGATGCAATAGATATTTTGGGTTTATTACTCAGTTAAATGGATGATCATTGAGTTTCCTTGAAGTTCCACTACTTAACTAACCTTCCACTAGTTCCTCCTAATGTTAGAACTAGTTTAGTTGAAAACAACTTGAGATAGATGACCTTGATTGCTACAAATTAGCAATCACACATGTAAAATTGAACTCTAACTCCTCCAAATTGAATTTACTGAGTAGACTGGGTGACACAAGTCATGTCACACAAGTAAACATCATCCAAGTTGTCTGTTGACATGGACATTCGAATTTCCTCAATTTAATCAAGGAAAAATCATGTTGAGAATTTATTGCTACATTTTTAAACACTCTGGAGTTGATGAGGTAGCATGGGAATGGAGGAAGCCATGAAAAAATGCATAACCATTTTTGTTTACGATATATGAAGGATGGCGTTTGTTTAAGGGGGTGGGGATTGTAACACTGCTTTTTAAAACCTTATTTTTTGTAATTTTAATTTATGAATTATAATGATGGAAATGTTTAGTATGGATATCTTGACATATTTTATTTAATGTAATATTACTTTTATTTATATGTTGCTACAAATCTAAAATAAAAATCAATAAACAAGGATCTTGATACCTAAGAAGAACCTAAAAGGGGAAAAATGGGAATTTTCTATCATACTTTGAATTAAGTGTTCAAATTTCATATTTTGTAGTTCAACTACCCAATTCCTAGCAATTATGGGAATAAATGGGGAGTGTTACTAAATTTTCCCAAACGTATGGGCTATGTACCTATTCTTGAGACTTCTTATTTGGCCATATAGCCCTAGATGGGGACCCTATATTATCATGAAGGTAGGTTATGGTGTGGGCTGAGGAAGAAAGTATTAGTGTGTGATGTTAAAAATGAGATGATTATGTCATTTTGTCATATGTGAACGAGTAAGGGAATTATAGAGAATGACATGAAAAAAAAAAAAAAAAACATATAGAATGTAATAGAACCATAAGTGGGTGTTGAGACAATGACTCTAAATAGAAGGAGAAAATAAATCATGGAAATCATAAAAGTCATATTTGGAATTGTGATTTTAACTAAAATTGGGTAAGGAATTCAGTGTGGAACCTTTTAGCCCAGCATAAAGGGGAAAATAATTTTCTAAGAAATTTCTCTTAACTAAGCACATAAGGCACTAAGAAAATGGAAGTATTAAGGAACCATTAAATCAGTGAAGGACTCCCTTTGTGTTCTGTAGGCATTGTTGATAAATTTAGGGTAACTAGATTAAATGATTCCTCTTACTTTGATAATAATTTGTGAGGTATTTATACTTAACATGCTTAGCTTCTTCTTCAACTTGATTATTATTGTGTTTTCTATCATCAAACAAGTGCCAAATAATGAAAAATCGAAGAGACAAAAGGACCTGAAATGTAGGATTATAGCGAGGGCCAAAACCTCTCCTCTTGAGAGGAAAACTCACAAGAATTATTCTCTTCTTATATAATCTTAAAATGACAAATTCCAAGATCTAAGAGCCTTGAAAAAGACCCCTCCAATACCATTTCAACCTTTCTCCTTGATGAGATTTCTTTCCAACAATTTTGACACCAAAAAATTTGACCAGAACAGTTTCTTCTACAACTTAGACGTGGTAGTTTCTTTTGCAATTTTAACCTAGCAGTATCTTCTGCAATTTCGACCCAACAATTTCTTCTACAATTTCGACCCATCAGTTTCTTATGCAATTTCGACCTAGTAGTTTCTTCTGTAACTTTAACCCAATAGTTTCTTTTGTAGCTTTGACCCCATTAACTTTCCATCAATTTGACTTTCCCAACAACTTTCCAGCACTTTGACTTTCCCAACAATTTTTTAGAAACTCAACTTTCCCAACAAACTTTAGCAACCATAACACAAGAGAGAGAGAGAGAGATCCAAAGCTTCGATCTTGATTTTATTCTTCTTATACTTGATTTTGTTCCTTTTCCAACTTCTTTCTTTATGAGATCAAACTTTCTTTTTTTGTGTCCAAATGAGGTTGAGTTCCTTTTTATATATAGGCTTTCCAGGGGTATGAATTTCTTCCTTTAGATTGACTTGCTTAAGGCACCATGACAAGGTCTTGGAGGCTCTTTGACTTTATTTTGACTCAAATGAAATTTTCTTTACAATATGTAACATGCCCAAAAGGGTCTTCCATACATGACAATGACCCTTGTGACTTTTTGACTCAGTCAAAAGCCTTAGAAGCACTCAATGGGTGCCTGACCTATAAAATAAATTTCCCTTGAGCATGAAAACCATGCCTCAAGAATGAATATAACAAATTTCCTTTTCTCTTTACATCAAATACATAAAATCATGATTAATATGTCATTATGTAGACTGGACCTAGTTACATATTTCAACACTCCCTCTTAACTAAGAAGGCATTCATAATCCATACAAGGTAATTGGACATTCTCAAACTAAACAATTCTCATAACGAAAGTTGGATTGGTAAGCCATCTCATAAGCTACCTCCTTAGCTTATGCTAGAGAATCTTATCATACCAACCAACATTGTCACATAGCAAGGCCTTGACTAACAATTCTATCTCTCCATAATATCGTGGCACAATTATGGTGAGACCAATGACTGATAAAAACCATCATCATTATCTATTAAGGCACATACCACACCTAGGTGTTCACAAGGTACACCCTTTTAGGACAAATCCTATCTTGGAATAACACATCCTCAAGGAATTTCCTCTTTAACTACTCTTACCTATTGGATTCCCTACCACATCCTCAAAGAGTATCGAAATCAATCTTTGGTTCTTACTGAATCCTCCATTCTTTCTTCATAACATGAAGAAAATAATTATGTGTATATCTCTCCTCATGGCCTTCACTAAGACTTACAACAGTAAGTCCTAGTCTAGTGCATTAGTCTAGTGCATGACACATGAAGTAGAGAACCATATCTGTCACTCCCTCTTAACTAGGGAGGACCAACTCATTCCTATAAAAGGAATATATAAAGCTCCCTCTTAACTTGGGACTTGCTTAATCTCCATCTCAATTAGGGACTTGTTTCCAACAATAATGCTTTGGTGGAGATTATGGTACTATCAACTACTTGTATGTCCCCTCCTTTCGATGTCATGAATTTCAAATTGTTCATCATGAAGCCTTGATCTTGTAAGGAATCATCCATCCATCACTTTCCTTCAATGAACCATAGGGTTTAACCAATAGTTATGTTATCCTTCTTTTCCTTCGAAATAGATCTTCTGTCGACACCTAGCTTTCCTTCATACAACTACCTCTTCTAGGTCATGTTTATTTTAGTACATTCCATCCATTCTCAGTTGTAGGTGACATATACAAATTTCTTTTGGTAGCCCTATTTCAACCCAACCAGATGTTGTTCAAAAATAAAAATGAGCATAAATAAAAGTTACCTTTTATGATGGTCTTTCATCATGACATCTTCTTATTTGTAACATTGACATCTTTCACATTCATAAACACATCTCCAAGATATTCAAATATCAAGGGTCTCGTATATTTATAGTCCTTATCAAAGTTTTCATTCCTTCTCCATTTGAATCTTTGTTAGCTTCTTGTTTCTCTTCTAATCATCTCCCTTCATGCTTGAGTCTCATTAGCACTATTGCTTCATAATCCTAAGTTTTGTCTTAGGCTTTGTCACAAGTTTGAAGCTCATGAATGTTGTTTTAGGGTAGAGGAAACCTGTAAATATTGCATCATTAGGCGTGATGTGATAAAATTTGGATGCTCATATGAGTGTTCAAGAGTTGAATTCCTAATTAGAATATCTCATTGGAAATCCTTTTAAGGCCTATGAAACTACTATTACCACTCAACTTAACCTAGTTTGGATGGGGTTCATTGGCTATCATGGCTACCAAGATAAGTATTTGTGTCAAAAATATTTCATATGAATGTATTTCATAAATTGTGTCAGCTTTATTTTGGAAAGAGTTTACATTTGCACGCAAGAATAATATATATCTTGCATGGGTCTTCTTTGGAAGGTTTATATATTTTTATGCATTAAAAAATTAACTATTGTGCACTTGAGTTCTTGAAAATAAGTATTTTCTTTTTCATCCAATAAAAGTATCTATTATACGTTTGTTTTTTTGAAAAGAATTACATGCTTGCATGCACGAAGGAGTAGGTCATGCATGAAGGAGTAGGTATTATGCATTTAATTTCTTGTAAAGAAATATGTGTTCTTGAAAGTATGGAAAGAAAAAATATTTTTATTTCTTTAGGAAAAGAATACATGTAGAGGTGCACAAAACAATAATCATGATGTTGGTTCCCTGGAAGAGAATAGATGCTTTGAAATAAAAATTTGTTTTGTGCTTGGTTATATATATATATATATGGTGTTCTTACATGAAAGAAATATACCTATATGACTAATAACTATTATACTAAATTCTTAGAAAGGAATTTTTGCATATAAATAATAATTATTACACAATTTCAAGAAAAAATAAACATGTGTTTAAATGTTCTAAGTCTTTAAAAAAATATATTATTAGAAAAAAAATCCACGGTTCTTGTGTGCATGAGCATAGGTTAAATATAATTCTTTTCTTAAAAGGATTTGTTGTGAAATTATGGGAATGTATTTATGGATTTTGTGTGCATAATAACTAAATTATCGAAATCGTTTTACTTGAAAAATGTTAAATGGGAACTTTGTGCAACCAAATAATAACTATTTTCCGAGATCCCTAGAAAACGAAATGTGTATTTACATACACAAAAGATTAGTTCATTGTGTTAAATCTCTTTATGTGCAAAATAATAATAGATATTTTGAAAAAAGGAATAAGATTCTTTATGCATAGAGACATTAATTGTTGTGTTAATTTCCTCCTTGAAAACAAAAATGTGTTGCATGAATGCAAATAATAGTTGACTGAAATATATTTCTTGGAAAGAAATGCACTTTACATGCATGGAAAGTAAAACTTTTGAGATAGATTTCTTGGGAGGAAATGTAGCTTTCATGCGTAAAAAAAATAACTAATTGGGATTTCATGCATAATTGAAAATATATTATGTTAGTTTCCTTTGGAAAGGATTATGTCTACATGCAAGAGTAATAGCTATTATGTCCATTTCTTTTGATTATTTTTTAATACATGAGAATGAATTAATTAATGAGTTAGTTTCTTGGAAAAGAAACATGGATGTTACATGCAGAAGATAATGGTTAATATTGTGCAATTTAATAAAAGCTATTGTGCCAGAAGGGTATATATTGTATACACCAACTAAGGTAATAGTTTGCTTTTTAAAAAGGAATATCCATTTACACGGTTTCTTTTAAAGAGTGTTATGCATATACAAGAATAATATACTATATGTTAGCTTTCATTTGGAAAGATTATGAATTTTCAAATAAGATTATTTGTTAACCTTCATCTAGAAAGACTATGTGTTTGCATACAAGATGGTGTCAAGCTTTATTTGTGAAAGACTCTTTTGGGAAAAAAATAAAAATATATGCATTTTCATGAATATGAATAATAACCATTGTGTTAGTTTCTTTTTTACATATTTGTGTGCACTAAAAGTAATAATTGAGGGGATAGGTTCTTTGAATAAAGTTTATATAATTATATGCATAGGAATACTAACTAATATGTTTTACCCTTTGAAAATAAAAAAGTATGTATTTCATGCATATAGCATTTGGCTTCTTGAAAATAATTCTTTATAATAGGATAAAGTCTATTTGTATGTTCAAGAAGAAAATGTATTTTCATGAAAGGTAACATATGTTCACATGATATTGGTTGAGGGGTTGGGTCCTTTTGGATAAATTTGATGTGGATGCATGAAAATAACACATATTTTTATTGTTATTTGGGAAAAGCTTATATGTATAATTTTGTAGAATCTTTCTACAAATCAGCTAGCTCTGATACCCTGTAGAACTTTTTCTACAAATCAGCTAGCTCTGATACCATGTAAAAATTTCTCACCTGTAGATCACCTCGTAATGCAATGTACTAAAGCAAAACACTTGATCTACTTCTACAAACAATTTAGTGGAAGATTAATCGAACATGAGCAACATCAATAAGAACACATATAATTGATAAGAAGGAATCAATCACACATAACACAGAAGAATTTACTCGGGGAAAGCCTCAGCGTAAAACCCCAACTCTGTATTATCATACAAGTGGAAATATAGTCTGGACTATAGAAAGAATCAACTCACAACCTATCATGCTCTCTCTGCAATCCCTCTGTTGCTCATAGACAGTCAAAGTCTTCTCACAAACCTTCTCTTTTGTCCTCCAAGCCTCCTATTTCCTTGTGCAATTTCCTTGGGGTCCAGTGCTGCCACCTGGGTGAATTGGCCGCTTCACACACTCACTAACCTCTTATCTAATTGCACAAACTTGAAGGAGATAAATCCTCATCATGGATGAGCTTACTTTATAGTAAAAATATTCATCAAACTGATAGTACAATGTCCCTTCTCTGATCTCAACTGGGTTTCTGTCTAAACTGACATGCATTAGTTATCCATGAGTGAATACATAGTTATCTGAAAATGATAGTTGTCACATGCATGCAAGCATCAATAAACTATATCTCATTAATTTAACAACTTGTTAAATTAATCTAACTGAACTTGACTAAGTTAAACTAAGTCAACTGATCCTCTCAATATAGAACTCATGCTTAATTCCTCAATCAGTGGAGCAAAACAAGGACACATTCCCCAATACATGGAGAAATAATTGCATGTTCTCACAAAGACTTCAAGTTTTCTTTTCCTTAACTAATTAACTCATGGAGATTAATTAATTAATATTTTAAACTACTGGTAAGATCAAATTCGTTTTTACTTCCTATAGTTAGACCAGGAACTGCTAAAAATAGGAAGGGACCCAGAAATGCTATTTTTAGAAAATGTTATTTTTAGTAGTTTCACCTCTCACCGAAGGTGGCCAAAATGCTCATTGGCCAAACTGCTATGTTTAGAAGTACTATTTTTTAGAATTTCTATTTTTAGCATTTCCTAAATTTAACATATCTTGTTGCACACTTTTCAACATTATATAAATACATGCAAGAATATGAAATTTAAGATTCTATTATTCTTTAAACGAATTTGGACGATGGTATTGATTTTCCTTGGAAAAGAATGTAAGCTTATGGGAGGGGAAGAGCAATTAATGTGGTATATATTTATGGACATGATTTGATAGTGACATGTCTATAATTAATGCATATTCAGTGTTGCTAAAGGGAACATGTCATGATATTTTGTTTATATTTCATGTATGCACATGAATAGATGTTGCAGAATCATTAATAAGGATTGATTATTGGTTGATTAATACTTTATCTAATCATGATATCAAATTTTCTTGAAGACAACAATGGAAGGAAATAATGGCGATGTATGCAAAGGATAGATTATCTTTAACATTGTGGTAGGTGAAGAACTAATGTTCCATGAAGATTGAAGGGTGCTAGTTGTAGGATGGTCCACTGATGGGGAAAATCTAGGCCATACGACATAAAGATTGTGAATTTGTGGGTAAATGATATCATGATGATTGTAAAATCTTCTAGATAGACATGTTTTACTTAAATTATATTTATCTATAATATTTTTTTGATAATGGTTAAGAGATAGACTCTCTTACAAACCATTGAGTGAGGGGTGAACACCCTCATGAGCGTTTAATAATAAAAGTAAACACTTATTGGTTTTCACCCTACGGGGTTTCCAGGGTATATTAGTGTTGAATGATGTGATTTCCTATGGTTCTATTTGGATTATTTTAATTCTTTTCATAACATGTCATTTACATTACCAAGTATGTGATTAACTAACATAGTTGAAAGAATCATGGAAATGATGCAATGTTACATCAAGATGTTTACGATAATATGTTATATCATTGGATGTTATGTTATGTTATGTAAATTCTTATTTGTTTACTGAATATTACTATATGTAAAGATAAATACTATATCTAGTATCTAGTAAAGGAAAATGGAATAAGTAATTAGAACAATTACATGTGTAAATTGTGTAAAATTTATCTAATCCTATGTGTTTTCATGCGAGGTTTACCAAGGGATGTTACAGGATGTATAGAAATGGTGTTGGTGATGAAGAACATGAAACTCTCAAGGATGTTGGTTTAGGGAATTCTAAACTTGTGGAACATCTTTCAGATCATCAAGAATAGATAGAAGGGCCAAATTATTCCAGAACCCAAGAAGAGACTATCATGTCTTTGAAGTACATTGCAATAAGTTGAGGGATGTGTAGCTCCTCGTGGCACTTTAATGAGTCATAACATTGATTCCAGGTTGTCCAACTATGATGAGGCATTATTTCAGTAAGTTTGGAAGGATGACATCATGGAAGAATATTAATCCATCATGAAGAATGATGTGTGGAATATTGTGTTAATACATGAGGTGAAGTTAGTGGTAACTTCCAAGTGAATCTACAATATCAATCATGTAGTG
Organism: Pinus taeda; assembly: GCA_000404065.3. Classification (NCBI taxonomy): domain Eukaryota; kingdom Viridiplantae; phylum Streptophyta; class Pinopsida; order Pinales; family Pinaceae; genus Pinus; species Pinus taeda. Next base: position 8,648 of record APFE031001090.1, on the reverse strand, counting down.
GATGGTAGCATGGAGAATTATAATGTAAGATTCATGGTTAAAGGGTTCTCCCAGAAAGAGGGAGAGGAATATGAGGAGACATTGGCTCAAGTTTCTAGGTGAAATTCTATTATAACTTTTATTTGTATTGATTCTATTATGGGTTTGAAATTTTGAGTTTTCAATAGTCCTCTAAACTAATAATTATTTCTCATGATTTTTCTTACATTTATTATTCAACATAAAATAATTTCAAAAAGAAATTCAATAATATAACAAAATGCTAGAGGATCGTAAAGATACAACCACACAATAACACAAGAGTTTACCATGGGAAAACCAACATGGGGAGAAATCCCACCAACCTTTACTTATAGAATCAACTCAATAAAAGAGATATCTAAGTAAGGATGATAATAAAAATGACTAATAAGATTGAAAGACTAGAAAACCACCAAGATTCCAAGTCATCCCTCCTCCAAGATTCCCACAAGTGAAAATTAGTTAAGGTATAAACTAGGCTTGCGATAGGAGGCCAAATTTTGGCCCTCTCTATCCACATAAGTTTAGGTAGATAATAGAAAAGTTACCACAGAAAAATCGGCTTGTTCCTTCAACACTTGTGAATTGTAGCAAAGATTTCTTCTACAAGTGCAAGCCTATTTATCTACTCCTTTGACTTGGTATTCTTGGATTGATGAATACCTAGTGAGTCTTGGCTTCACCAAGAGTGATGTTGATCCCAACCTTTTCTAAAAGGTTGTTATAGGTGAGCCTATGATATTGTTGCTACATGTTGCTGACTTGTTTTTGACAGGACCAGAGAATCTCATTGATCATAGTAAGTGTGAGTTGACATATGAGTTTTAGATGAAGGACCTAGACTTGTAGCATTATTACTTGGGAATATAAGTATGTGTTGACAGTGTTGGACCCACCAACATGTTAGGGGATCTCCCTAGTAAGAAGTCCCAACTAGACCTCAGACTGTTTGGTGTAGGAATCCCAACAGTGGGTCATACGATATCTCCTTGACTGCGGTTGCATGCATAGGCAAGTAATATTTCCCTATTCGTAGCAAGGGCATGACACACAGCAAGCCAAGAAAGGTTCATGAATGTCTCTAACACATGAAAGGTGGAATGTTTGCACCCCTTGGAAACCTATGTAAACACCCATCTTGAAAGATAACACACGAGAAAATTTGCATCACAAACTTGAAGGAAGGTGAACCAACAATCCAAAATGATCACTAAACCAACAACACATCTCAATAAGATTGATACATACATATAGAGAAGGAGTCTATACATACATGCGTAAGAAAACATATACATATATCATTAGAGTAACCAAGTTAACTGAAATAAAATAACAACACATGCATGAAATGTGTTGGCTATGTTATATTAAGAAGTGAAAATTCCAATCATACAATACAACCATGACCAACCACTAGTCTTGATAGCAGAATGTTACGGTCACTTCCACCTGCTCCTCCAAAGAGATGTACTAGATCTGCACTGTAGAGAAGCCAAGGCTCGTTACAATACTCTCCAAACTTTCTCTAAGATACTCCTATCAGAAGCTTGGCTGACCAAAAGCCTCTACAATGAGTTATGAGGTACTATGAATAGCGAAGGGTGGGGTGACCCTTGACATTCCCCTTTGTGGTTGTTCACCTACCCTCATAACTCTTTAGCTACTCTATGACTATTAAATTCCACTATTGACACTTGGACTTCCACTTTACAAGATGTTACATACAATTTGCACATGTACCCATGTGAGACAAAATGGCTTGAGCAAGCCATGAAAGACATCACTAAGACTTGGACAACTGTGGGAAGACAAACCCTTCGACATCCTCATGATGGTTGACAGGTGAACTAATACAAATATTGGTTGTCCCTGATGGTGTTCACACACTCAAAGGTGACATCCTTTTGAAAGTGAACTCTTGCCTCCGTTGCATTCGAGTACATTGATATGGCTCCTCTGTCCAACTCGTCTGATAACATGTGCATCATCATCTTGAGTGCGGTTGGACCAACAACATATTGATCCATATTATCTGTGTTGATCTTCAAGTGTGTGCTGGTGACCATGTGCATCAACTTGTCGAAATACATGTTCAGATCCAGTCAGAATCGCTTCTTTTCTTCGCCTCGGTGAGTGTGCCAAATGGGTGGGATCACATGAATGCATACAATGACATCCATTATCTTGAACACCCTTTCATGCAATCGATAGTACTACTCACCCTTTCTACTCCATGCCAGCTATTAGATGGGTCCATAACTTGTATGGGCGCAGTTTCATCAATATGTGCATGTACAGAAACATAATGCAAGACATGAAAAGAAAACTTACCCTAAAATAGCTAAGCTGAAAGTGCCAAAGACTCCTCGATGCAATGTGGGATGTTAGAGTTGTAAGGTCGATGTGAGGAATGAGCTCTACAGTGTCTGATTCACGAGTTTTGATAAGATCGAGTTTATGATGTGCATGCCACAAATTGAGGAAAAAGCGACACTTGGTGAGAGGTTTGTAAAATGAGCCTTGCATGTAACCTCTAGCAGCGAAAAATAGTTCCCTATATCTAGGGATTCCTTTTGTATGCTGCCTTTTTCTATTTCAAGAAGAGCGGCCCATGCATGGAAATTAGTTTTTCTCAGTCCCAGAGGGACCCGGTCAACTTGAAGGCACATGCAACATCCTGCTTGATTGAGAGAGGGATTTGCACAGTTATGAGAGGAACTGTGCTGGATGTCCCGGAGAGATTACACAATTTATGGGAAGAGCAGGTGACTACTGCTAAGAATTGCATAATTTTTGGGCTGAGCTGCAGCATTGGGCCATATTGCACAATTTTCCAAAGGAAGATTTTCTGACTACATTGTGCAATTTCTAAGCCCAGTAGGCTGCCCAGCAGATTTGCACAATTTTTGGAGGCAAGGTTGGTTCCCCTCTGAAATTGCACAATTTTTTAGTGATCTTCTCAACCAGCAACTCGCCCTAGTCTGGAATGTTAGCCTATGAGGGGAGTGAAGAAAAGTAACATTCACAGCTTAGAAAGCTACTAAAAAGCCAGTGAAGCCTATGTACTTGACAACGCAAGACATGTTGCTAAGGATGATTTGTAGGGAGGCTCCAAAAATGAACCTAAGGAAAAATTTTGTAGGGTGGTTGAAACCACTACAATAATATGGTAGTAGCCAACAAAAATCCCTTATTAAATGGAAGTATGCCATTATGATCCTTCAAGGATTTGGGATGATGGTCTACAAGTACATGTCTACTCCCATGGTGACCAATCTAAATAAATTGATAGAAACTGATTCATATATGGTAGATCCCTTTATGTATTGACATTTGATTGGCTCATTCATGCATTTGGTTAATTATAGACCTAATATTTTCTTTAGGGTGAACACTCTAAGCTAGTTCTTGGTGGAACCAAGGAATTCACATTGGAATGTGGAAAATCATGTGTTGATATATCTTCTTGGGATAGTTAGTTATGGTTGGAGATATGTGCCAAAATATGGAGTACAACTATATGAATTCTCAGATTCCAATTGGAAAGGGAGTATTGAAGACATGAAGAGCACATTAGGATGTTATTTTAGTTTGGGTTCCACTATGATATCTTAGATGAGAAGAAAGTAAACAACTTTAGTACTGAGCACTACATACTGGCCAAGCACACTGCAGCCAATATGGATTTTAAAAGTACTTGCACGATTGTTTTATCAACTACAGGAACATACCAGGATATATTGTGACAATTAAAGTTGTGTGAATCTTTCAAAAATTCATTCTCCATGACAAGCCAAAGCACATCGAGATTGAGTACCATTACATCTAATACATGGTACAGAAGAAGAAGAGATTAGTGAAGCTGAGGAGAAAGTTGCTGACATTCTCACCAAGTCACTACCCAAGGAAAAGTTTGCATACTTCAGGTACAATCTTGGAGTGGCTTAGAATGCCTCCCTCATTGAGAGCGAGTGTTGATATTGTAGCATTAAGGGGCAAACATTATCCTTAGGTTAGGATATTGAAATATCAAAAGTATTGACTAGGGGCCATGTAATGTATCTATCGAGAATGGCCCAAAGAGCATCAAAGCCTACAGTGCTCCCCTAAATTTCCAAGAGGTATTTAGCTAGTGGGTAGAGTGAGTTCCTTTAGAATTGGGAATTTTATTACCATTCAATTGCCATGCATGAATGGTAATAACCTAGGTTTCCATTGTACGTCATAGGTGTTGACCAGGTTCTAGGTGACATCTTGGATAATTGGTGAACACAGACTAGTCTTGACCCAAGAAGGCCAAAAGGCTTGTGTGAACCCAAAAGGCCTTTGACTAGTGGGTAAGTAGATCCATTTGCAAAGGAGAGTTGACTAGTAGGAAACTAGATCCCTTCACATGATGTTAATGTAGGATTATTTCAACATTTAGTGGATGGATACATAAGCATAGTTAGCTCTTTCAATATTTTCTAGAGAAGGATATTTTTTTTAACAAAGCGGACATCTGAAGAAGTTAAGAATAATACCTCCCTATCAAAGAGGGAGTGTTTAATTTTCATAGCTACATCGGTATTCAAATAAAAATAAAGAAAAGATAATTTTAATTAATTTTGACTTAGAACAGTCATGCCATCCCCCTAATTGAATAGGTTAATTAACACTTCTTCAAAACCCACATGATTTTTCCAATATAAATACATCATTTGACCTACCTTGGCATTAATTCAAACCAAAAAAAATGATATCTTCTATTCACACATGTGAAGGAAAGAGACAAAAGATATTTGGAGTTTGAATGAGCTCTCTAATATGTTTGACTAATGTTGACCAAGCTCTATTATAATCTATTTCACATAATTTCTGGAGGGTTGACCGTAATTCTTTCTAGTTGAGTTAATCATAGAGTTGAACACATTTTTGATGCTAAAAGTTGACCAAATTTTCTGAGTTGACCGTAGGTTGTATGACATAGTTTGACTAAAATTTCTAAGGAAAAGTTCACCATAATTGAATAATACTTTCTAAGGTAGAATTGAACAAAATTTATGGGCACTGTTTGACTAAAGTTTGGGTAGCGTTTATTGATTTATTTGGGCAATAGTTTGGCTAATTTTATGGGCATTTTGGACCATGTTTTACCAAGCTAATTTATGTGGTCGGATTGACCAAATTTGACTGGAAATGAAATTGTACCATCTGTTGAATTGAACAATAATTTATCTAAGAAGAGATTGTTGGGTTTTTTTACCAAGTTTGGGTTCCCTGGGTGAAAAATATGTGGTATTTACTATTTGATCATGATATCTATTGTTGAATTATTATATTGCATTTATAGTTTAATTTTTTGAAGTGTAATTGATTAATGATAATCTAGAAAGGGAAAAATATCATTAGAAGTAATTATCCATAGTACAAAATTCGTGCTTGTCCTCATAGCACTAGAAAACTAACATCAGGTGCATGTTCACCATCAACCTGGATAGTATTATATTATTATTTTGAACAAAATTGAAAATTCCTCCTTGATTTCCCCTTCTTGTTACAGATCAACACGTTGCCAACCTTTTTTGTTAGTGTTCTAATACTTTTTCCTTTTTCGTATCTTCTTTGCGATAGGGAATAAGACCTAAATATGTCATGTTTGAAAACATGTGTGGCATCTAAGTGTCATGTTTTCATAGTCCAAAATTTGAATCCATTGGAAATATTTATGATTGAGCAAGATGCAGTTAGGTAGACCCTTTCTTAGGTCTATTTCTACATATATATGGGAAAAGGTGAATAACAATTTCTTTCTTCTTTCATCATCCATGTGTTTAAAGGAACCTAAAGTTTTCTTGATTCCTTGTAAGGTCTTATGATGCCAAAAGGGAAGAGGGAGGTTTGGAAACCTTCCCCAAAACCAATACCTTTTTTACCACCATTATTGTGGAATTAAACTTTGGAAACCAAGGGGTGATGAAAAGTCTTTCTCTTCCATAAAAACAAAGCTTTTCCTTCAGAACTTTCTCTATATCTTCTTGGGAATTGAACCAAACAATTAAAAAACCTTTTAAACAAACATAAATACCACAATTTTTGGACCATGTCATACATTGAGGTAAATCTTCAATCATTGGCCAAAAACCATTAAAAATACAAATGACAACCTTTGATTGAAGAACCAAAAAGAGTTGATTTACTTCGGAAGATGGAACATATTCTAATTGTTTAACAATATAATTTCTTGGAGTCAACTATGGTTGTTCCATTGCAATGTGGCCTTCCCTCGAGTTGCATCCTTGTAACAAAATAAACCAATTGGGTTCCTAGACCTTGAGGCACCTATGTGAAAGCAAAAAAGAAATAAATTAGTGGAGTTCTTAGTTACAACATTTTCACGTATCTGGGAAGAAAATATAAAATTGCTTCCATTCACATATAAGTTGTTGCATGGCTATTGTGATCCCCAGTCGTTTCTCAAATGACACAAACAGTTAATGGGGCGATATCATTTCAAGTTTTCTTCTGTTCCCACTACTAGCACTTGCAGATTATGAGCCCACAAAATCAACTCATCCTTGCTTCCACTTCAAACTGAAGAACCCTATGGTCTACATGTAACATTAATTCATCAAAAAAGTCAATGGATCTATGCATCAAGAAATCAATGCATTAAATCACCACTACATAAAGTAGAAAACAAAATTCGTGAATTAAACCAACTAAATTATTACATAGCATCTATTGGTGGCTTGGTTGGCCAATTCTTCATTCTAATGGTCACCTCTTTTCAATGCCCAAAGGCTACAATTTACAAAGGAAATTACAATATTGTGGTTCATTTCAAGATCCATGATATTCTCCATAAATCTCTCAACATGTTCCTCTCCACAAATCTCATCCCTCACAAACTTGATTTTTCAAGCTTTTTAACAAATCCCTTACCTTTTGATGCATTTTTCTCATTTTCATCTTTGAGAAGTTCTTCTTGTTAATTTTTTTCACAAGATTGGTCGATGGTCCTAGATCAGACACCCAAGGTACAAAAAATTATGACGTCCTTATCATATGCATATAGTCCTCTCGTAACAAATTTAACTCATGAGTTGAAACTCACCTATACACTACCAAGTCTCTACCTTGCTACATAATACCTCACCAAATGTTTTCCTAATTTTGGGCTTTTGGCATTTTCCTAGTTCTTTTCTCTAGAACCGTTTGAGCACTCCTTTCTCTAGGATATTGCAAATATTCTACCCTTCCTCTATTGTCACCTACATAGATAAAACACATCTCTTACCAATCTTCAATCACTTGTACCTTCTTCTGCTACTCCTCCACGCTACACGGAGGAATCTTCTGCTCTCTAATACCATTTGATGCAAATGATTTATGGGGGTCTATCATTTCAACTTTTATTGTGGTCCCAATCATAGTACCTGGGGATTATGATTCTGCAAATGTAACTCATCGTCACTTCCACTTCAAACCAAAGAACCCTATTGTCTACATGTAACATTAATTCATCAAACAAAGTCAATAAATCTATGAATCAATCCATCAATGCGTTAAATCACCATGCACACACATAGAATCACATAAATTATAAGACAATTTTCATTAATTAAACCCACTAAACTATTACATAACATCTATTGGCACCTTGGCTAGCCATATATTCATTCTAATGGTCACCTCCTTTCAATTCTCAAAGGCTACAATTTATAGAGGAAATTACAATATTGTGAATCATATCAAGATCCATCATCTTCTCCATAAATATCTCAACAAGATCCTCTCTACAAAGCTCATCCATCACAAATATGTTGTTTCAAGGTTTTTAACAAATCCCTTGCCTTTTGATGCATTTTTCTCATTTTCACTTTCCAGAACTCATTCTTGCTAGTTTTTTTCATAGGATGGGTCAATGGTTCTACATCATTTAAGATCTAAATTAGATCTACCACATACTCGTCTTAAGTATTGAGGGGTTTTCAAAGTGAATTATATTAGATATCATTTTTTGGGATTTAACTACATTAATTAAGTCATTCATCTATGACCATTTCCATGAGAGGTAGTCGTAACTAACTAATTTTTCATGATTTTGAATAGTCCACTTGGCACGCATTACATCGGGCGATGCTCACAAGGGTGAAGAAGTAGGATTGAAACTAGTGAAATGAATACATGGCGTCAATCATCACTTCCGGTGCCTGCACCCAGTACCCATGAATTCCCTGGAGGTCACCCATCCTAGATCACCTCTCACTCAAGCACACTTAACTATGGATTTTTGCCCACAATCAAGCCCACTTAGCTTTCTACCCCACTTTCAAAAAATTAGCAAGTATTGTGCCACATGAACCATTGAATTAGAGTTCCCTTCACTCTTTTGAATTTAAGTATTGAGGAGTTTTCGCAGTGCATTATATTAGGTATCATTTTTTGGGATTCAACTGCATTAAGTAAGTCATTCATCTATAACCATTTCAATCAGAGGTAATCGTAACTGACTAATTTCTCATGATTTTGAACAGTCCACTTAGCACGCATTGCATCCAATGATGCTCAAAGGGGTGAAGAAGTGGGATTGAAATTAGTGAAATGAATCACATGGCATTAATCATCACTTCCAAGGCTTGCAC
>APFE031001086.1:50022-79572 GCA_000404065.3 Pinus taeda | reverse complement strand
TTGCAATTTTGAACATAAAAATGGATTACAAACCTTAAAAAAACTTGGGTTTTAGATGAAATAAAATGAAAAACATTTCGTTATCTTTTTCTCTGTATTTTTTTATCTACAACGTCAAACCCCAAACTTTAGATTAAAATTTGATGGAAAATAAACCCCGAATTTTAAATTAAATTAAATGGATTTTTTTATTTATTTTTTCTCTTTTTTTAGCCATGGTGAATGGGTAAACTTTTTTTCCCCAAATTTGGAAAGTTTAAATTCCTTAAAAAAGTTAATTTGGCTTTTCAAAAGGGTTTCCCAAAGGCTTAACTTTGTATAGGACATATAAAACTTTTGCATCCCATATAACTATTTCTCCACTTACAATAGCACATAACTTCTGTCACCACCACTTGGGTGGGGATCTTAGCCCGAGACAGTATAATTCACTTAAACACAAGCATAACCAAGGGAGGGATCAAAATTAGTTGAATGACAATGATTTACGTTTGAAGGATTCAACGGGTATTTGGTGTGTGCATGGCCTCTCCCATGCGACATTAGCACAAGGAGGGAGCCCCCACCTCAATTCTAGGGTCGTCGATACTTTTGGAAAACAGTATCATGGTCATGGATGTCGATGGAACCCATTCATCCCCACTGTGACGTAAGTGTGAGAGGGGTTGAACCCCCACAAACCATCAGAATTTAACATTTCTCATCAACGTTGGTTATATGAGTGGATTCTGTCAAAATACACCATTGTGTATTTTGTATAATCTTACATACATATTATCTTATGAGTATGGTTATTTATAACACATATCGTGGAAATGTCTAAGTTAATCTAAAAAGTAATTGAAAAGTGAGAGGCTTTTCAATTATATAATTTGAAAAAAACTTTAAAATTATTCAAAATTATCTTTTCATTTTTTTTAGAATTTTAATATTTCAAAATTGAATTTTAAGTTATATAATGACCTTTTTATTTTTATCTTTTGTGATTTTATTGAATTTTTTAAATGTTTCTTATTCTATTAAATGTGTTTAATGGTTATCAATGTGTTATAATCACCTTTGATCTTGATGCAAGGAGGCACTGTTTATATGGTGGCCTCTTTGATTTAATCATAAATAAAAAACATGTTTTACTTCCGAAAGCTTCTCTATGATGATGTTTTTAGTACAATACTTCTTGATCTATTGTATAGCTTATATTGGAATGCATATGATATGATCTCTTTTGTTGTTGCCTTTTGATTTGTCTTGTAGGTATTTGGATGCAAGGAATAGGGAGGAGTGAGCATCTGAACTAAGGAATTGGGATCATACTCAAAGTTCAAGGGCATAGGAGAGAGGTAGGCCATATATCTTTCTCATTTCTCATTCTGATCTAGGTTAGGGAAGCTTTCTTGATTTATCATGGTTGTTCTTAGACCCACACATTGGGCTAGAGGGATCACTTCTATCCATAAGAGGGATTGGCTAGTTAGCAAATTTGGGACTTCATTGGGGAAGCCTACACTCTTTTCATCCTCCTTTCACTTTTTTCCTTCTCATTAAGTTTGGCCAATAGTCTAAAGATGTTGTCTTTGGATTGATTTTTACTCTGTGTTGTTGGTGTCTTAGGGGATTAGGTCTAGAGTTTCTTCCTCAGTCTTTGTTGTTTTTCCTAATTTTTTCTAGACATGTTTTATTAGTGTCTTCCGGTGTTCCACTGTTTATACCCATGTTGAAGATGAGCACGTGTTTTTCTATGAAAAGTAGTGTTGTGAGCATGGGTTTTGCTATGAAAAGCATGTGTTTTTCTATATAAAGTAGTGTTCTTCCTTGAATGTGAGAATTTTTAGGGTTTCTAATGGAAACTCTAGTGTGTCACGGTCTCTCAATTCCCTTCTCTAATTTATCTGCATCATTATCTCTTTGTATGCTAGTTATTTCTTTGTGGAATGCAAAATATTGTCTCTTGCTTGAAGTGGTAAAAAATCAGATTTTGATTGAGTTTTTTCAAGTTTTGAGTCAATTTAGATCTTTGTTTATTACTTGTGTGTTTGATAACTATTGATTGTTCTATTAATTAAACATTGATTTCTCTTTTTCATTGATTAAAATAATCGATTTTGCATTGAATTAGTATTCATTTCAAAAAAAATTACTTTTCCTAAAATTGCATTAGCTCACTTGCATGAGAAGTTATTTTTTGGAAATAATTATTATAAATAGATCACATTTTTCAATAATTGAAAGCTAAATGGTGCATTAGTTGCTTTAAATAATTTAAAGCAAGAAAAATATCATAATTCATATAAGTGCATCTTAGGAAAAGCGAAAATCAATTTTACTTTTCTGCATTGCATTTGTAAAGTGAAAGTGAAAGAACTAGTTATGAAATCTTTGTTTGTTGCATTATTCATTGTTGCATCATTGTTTGAATATCTTCCCTCACTATATTAGCTTTCATCCGAATGGAAAGTATACTTTTCTCATGATAGTTGCATCATAGGACTTCAGGTCATCGATTTTAGCCTTAAAACGAAAAGATAAACTTAAAATTTACCTCAATTAACATTGAGATGTCTAAGCTAGAGATGTCTTTTGACCTCATTAAATGTAGGAGTTGTCATTATTTTGTAGCTTTGTATCGTGGGGTAAAATCCCAGTCCATGTATGGAAGTGTATAGGACCCTTCTCTAGTACTTTCAAGTATATCAGAGGCTCTCCACCCATGGCAAGTATATGGGAATGCTCTCATCGAACACTTATGCATTAGACATCACTATTAAGGAATGCACTCCTGCATATCGTCACGTATATTTTTGGAGACCCCTATAGGTTGTTATCCATCCATAGGTAACCGAGTTTTCCAACTTGTATATTGTGATACGTCGAACACAACATTCTAGGATATTGGTTGTCGTACGTTAAGTCTTTGGTTCTACCAAGGTGTATATTGCAGTTCATTGTTTCTTCGTAAACCTTTATGCCTATTTACCCCTTTTTTATTTATTTGTTGTTAATTTCTAAAATTAATTGACCATTGAATAATACCCTTCGTGTGGAAATACTCCTGAGTAAATATTAGGTGGAGACTAATGGCAACAATTCCTAAGTCTACCAATCAAGGAGACTCCCCTGAAAGGAATCCTAGTCCTTTTCATTCTTTTGAAAATATTGGTGCTCCTTATATGGCTATGTTGTCTGTTCTTGGATTTACCATTGGTTTATCGATTTTGTTATTTTAGACCCCTATGGTTCCAAATGCCCAAACTCTTCCTCAACCAAGCTCTCCTCCACCTGAATAGTATCAACCTCTTGTTGATTCTAAAGTTGACACTTTTCCTTCTTCACCTATTCGGTTTTCTTCCTCTTCTCCCTCGTCATCTCATGAAATATTGCAGGCTAGTAACCAGGTGGATAAGAAAAGGAAGAAAAGGAAGATTACGAGAAAGAAAAATAAGCAAGGGAGAAACCCAACAACCATTGAAACCAATGTAACTGATGTTGAGAAACATTCCAATCAGCCTCGTAAAGTCAAATTCCCTTTGAAATATTTATAAGGGTGACCACCTTCTTCGAGAATGTCTTGGTATGCCCAAGATATTAGAAGTGTGGTCCATAGTTTCATATCGAACATTGTTATCAACTCTTGGAGATCATGTTAGAGACAAACTTTCAACTAGTGACAATCAAGCGCATAGGAAAAAGGGAAAAGAAAATTTCGTTGTAGATAATGTGAAGGGCATCATCCTATTCACCTTTGTCCTTATATGGATAACCTTACCACTTCTCAAACCTTGTCTTCTCACTGGTTATTAGAAGCTTTCCTATGACCTTCCACTAGTTGATCAAGTGATGGTCAAAAATCATCTCTTATCAATCCCACTCTCTTTGAATGTGAATCCCATGTGTTTATTTTTGACCAACCATTGCTGAAAAAATGCTTGAACTCATTTTGATTTCAGTTGATCATATCTTTCCTGTAAAGAGTGTATTTTATACCTCTCAAGTTCTTCTGGTTTCTTTGAGTTCAATAGAATTAGGGAGAAATCCTCTTGTTACCATGGTATAGGGGGGCAATCCTCGTATTCCCATGGTACAGGGAGGTGATCCTCCATTTCCTGTAACACAAGAGGGTAGTTCTCCCATTCCCATGACACCCCCTCCAAGTAGTATGGTCGCTTCCTTTGATTGTTGTCGACTGGAAGGATATTGTATACCTTCTTATGTTCCACTCTAGATCATGGTGCAAGCTTATAATATGGTTGTACTTAGCACAATTATAGATAGAGTGTTTGTTAGTGTTATATCCTCTACTGCTAGGCAAGCTTTAGGTTCTCCCCAACTTTTGCTCATTACCTATAATTTTTTAGCTTTTAAGAGAGGAACCAATCAACCATGAGGGATCCTTCCTAAGTTGTCCATTACTTTGGGGCTAAAAACCATCTATCTCGATGTGATGGTTGTCAAAGGCCCTTTAGATTTTAATATACTCCTTAGTTGTGACTATGTTTATGTCATGGGATATCTTCTCTCTTCTCTCTTAGTTGTGACCACTGATCAACTATCATTCATTGGCCCTAATTCAATTCCTAATCAACCATATTCCCTAAATGATCCTTACATGCAAGTGGTAGCTTCTTCGGCACAGGTTAATAATGTGGTCACCTGCTCCATTCGTGCATTAATTGATGATCTAGTCATTGATATAGTCCATCATGTACTAGGGACATTGGAACCTGATATTTCCATTGGATCCCTTGACAGGTATGCCTTTCAAAGTGTTTTTCTCTCATCTGATGTAAACCTCTTGGAATTCATGGCCTCTTATAGTCCATGATAAAGGTTTCATGAGGTTAGTTCTTTTAATATGTCAACCTCGCTAAAAGATGAAATAGGTCCCCATGAGGATAAGTCATTTACTATGTCAACCTTTTTAAAAAAAGAAATAGATCCCCATGAGGATAATTATTTTACTATGTTAACCTCATTAAATAATGAAATAGGTCCCCATAAGGATAGTTATTTTACTACATCAACTTCATTAAAAAATGAAATAGGTATGGAGCGCGGTTCCTTTTTTTGTGTCAATCTCCTTAAAAAATGAAGCAAGGTGTCATGAGATTGGTTCTTTTCATGTGTCAAGCTTTATAAAAAGTGAAGCAAAACTCCTTCTAATTCGATTCTTTGATTAGATGTCGTAAAATCCTAGTTGATTCTTTCACTTGATGTCGTAAGTGAACATTCATTCCATCCACTTGTCAGTAACCAATAGTCTGCTTCGGTGAATGAAATGAAGCTTGGGGGCATGTACCTCAAATTGAGTCATTATGTTGGAGGCATGCAAAATCATCTCAAACCTAGTTTATATTTGTTTCAATATTGTGTAAAAATGAAGCCAAAACCAAGCTTAGCTTATCTCTACTTCAAGCTTGTGAAAAAATGAAATCAAATCCAAGCATAGTTTTCTCCCACATTTCTAGCTTGTGTAGAAATGAGACCATCTTCAAGTACACTCAAGCATAGTTTCCCATGTTTCAAGCTTGTGTAAAAATCAAACCATTTCCATTTTACCTCTCGTCATTGCCATTTTTATCAACCTATTTTTGCTAGACGAGCCTTGGTTTTTTCATTCTATCATCACCATCTCTTTGGCCGATCATACGCTTTCATTTGGTTTTTTTACCCTTCTTTAAGGAACATTCATGATGAGTGGTCTTATTAGTCACCCTCTTAACATTTACATGTTTTGAGTAGTTACATTGTGACCTAAACTAGTTGTTATCCTTTTAAACCACTCATTGCTCCAAGCGGAGTCCTCTTTCAGCTCTTTTTAGACTCCAAAATATGAAACGATTACCGACCACTTGTATTTTCAAACTCGTAAAAGTAAATGAAAAGGCCTCTACTCAATATAATTTTAACCCTTTTCTAGACTAAGATAGACTCTTGTCCAAAAAGGAAAAACCTTAGTAGACCATGACTAAGAGGTTCTCACAAATATTGTTTTCTACCTTTTCAGATTCAATAGACTATCTACGAAAAACGACCTTCGGATTCTTCTTTTTCGAACTCTCTAAAGATGAAAAAGATGTCAAGCTACCCCTTCATCAGACTCATAAAACTTAAATGACATAAGACTTGTCACCATGAAGAGACCGAATTATTGCTTCCTAAGGTTCGTTAAACTTGCAAGGATCGATTTATCTGAAGGATGAAATTATACGACAAGAATATGGTATCCTCTTCAAGTTTGTAATTAAAAATAACGAGGTATTTGCTAGTGATAATGGGGAGAAATGGAAGTAACCATGTCTTGTATTTTGTGTAAAGGTGGCATGTTACTCTTGAACATGACACTCATATGCATCTTCTGTCAGCTTTGGTATATACTCTTCGCCACTTACCTTAATGTGTTCAGGAAATCCTTTTTCCTCTCATTCAATCACCTTTATTATCATCATGACCTTCGATTCCATTTTGAGTCAAGTGTTGCCAAACTTCAGAGTCATGTCACCGATATGTTGAACATATGCAAAATTCAAACCTCTTCTACATATGTTACCCTATCTACAATAATTGTGAATCACTCCTATCATTTTGAGATATCCTATGTTTGGTGTCAATGATGTGGGAAACATTATGGCCCTCCTTCAAGTGATCACTTCCTTTTGACTTCAAGTCATTATCTAAGAATTTTATCTAGAAACTCCCTTTCAGTATCTTGGAGCTTATATGCCTCAATGGAAAGTTCTTCATGTCCAATGACATGCTTACATCATTGGCCTTCGATTTAATGATTCAGAATGTGTTCGACTTTAGCTCACATATTCACACTTGTGGATTGTACTAATGTACCTTGAGGACCATCTTCATTATTGTAGGTTTTTGCAGCACATGCTAACAGTTTACATTATTGACTGGTAATCAGGTGGTTTCTACCATGTTTGATATCAGCACATCTATGCACATGGTTAGATTCATACTATGGTTGGGATAAATATGAAGACCCTATATCTCATCTATTAAAATCCAAGTTTTGAGGATTTATTGAGTATTAACGATTGCATACATGATCCTTTTCATTGCGTCCATGAAGTGGATCCTTAGACATCATCCTTTTCATATGAATAGTTGCATCCATGTCATTGATCCATAGACATGATCCTTTTTAGATGGATGGTTGTGTCCATACCATTAATTCATGTATTATATTTTGATGCCTATTCAGATGTATTATCAGGCATATGTATATATCAAAGATGTCATATATTGTATCATGTTTGATTTGCAATTCTCCTGATAGTGGTATTCCATGCTCCTTGGCTTAACTGATAAAGCACTTCAACCATCACTTCATGTTCTGCTTACATGCTTTAGGGGCATTTGTTACACAATATTTTATCACATTCCCAACTCTATACCTAAAGTGTTGTCCTTTGTGCCACTGTCGTCACAAAAGTTGTAAAGCAACAAAAGTTGTATAGACTCACTCACCATGAATTATTTGCTCAATACATCCCTGAAGATATGGAGAACTAATGCCTTGAAGAAATTTTGGAAAAACGTGTGAAAAAACCTAACTTGCAAGAACAACGCTACTTTTAGTAGGAAAATCCCTGTTGGTAACCTTTTGTCGACCTAGTGACTAGAGTTATAAGCATGACTTTTGATAGGAAAATTGATGCTGGTCCTCTTTAGGCAATTTCTCCAAAAATAGAGCAGAAGCTTCTGTTATTATAAGCCTTGAGAAGTTGTTGGATGAAGATATGGTTGAGTACTCCCATTTAGAGCCCTTGATCCTACCTTTAAGGATCTTACCTTTGGGATACAGACCTTTTTCCCCTTTGGTGGATTTCTCATATCCTTTGCCTCACTCTAAATTCATTCTTGACTTTCCTCATTGGGCTGGTCATTATTGGTTACCTTTCTTCTGCTCGATTCTTCTTAGATGTAGCCATTTTGCTAAGAGAGGAAAGAAGAGCTTCTTAGGTTTGGCTTGGACATGGAACCATCCTAAAGGAGGCCTTCAACATAAAGGCGCTGGTTGTATGGTTCACTCTCTAATTTAATCATTAATATAAAGCATGTTTTACTTCCCATAAGCTTGTCTATGATGGTTTTCTTAGTACCATACTCCTTGATATGTTATATAACTTATATTGGAATACATATATTATGATATCTCTTGTTGTTGTATTTTGATATCTCTTGTAGGTATTTATACACGAGAAAGAACGAGGAGTGAGCCTGGGAGCTAAGGGATTGGGATCATCATCAAAGGTCAAGAACATAGGAGAGAGGTAGGTCATTTTCCTTTCTCATGTGTCACTGTGATCTAGGTTAGGGAAGTTTACTTGTTTTGTCACATTTGTTACTAGCCACACAAAATGGGCTAGAGAGGATCACTTCCATTTGTATAAGGGATTACCTAGTTAACAAGGACTATGGCCTAGGAGATCCAGAACATTAGTGGGACTGAGGGACAAGTTATATGAGTCGTTCACTTATCTCCTAAGGGTTTTTTTGATGATGTTAGATGATTGTGTGTGATGATTTTGATGATTCAACTTCCTTAAGGTCACATAGGAGGTCGAATCTTTAGCTTCTCGTCCAATGTTGTATTTTGATCTCTCTTGACAGTATTTAGACAGGATAAATAATGAGGAGTGAGCCTAGGAGCTAAGGGATCAGGATCATCATCAAAGGTCAAGTGCATAGGAGAGAGATAGATCATTTGTCTTTGTCATTTGTCATCATGATCTAGGTTACAAAAGTTTACTTGTTTTGTCACATTTGTTACTAGACCCACATAATGGGATAGACGGATCACTTCTATTTGTAGAAGGGATTACCTGGTTAACAAGGACTACGGCCTAAGAGATCTAGAATATAAGTGGGACCGAGGGAAAAGTTACATGAATAGTTGACTTATCTCCTGAGGGTTTTGTTGATGATGTTAGATGTCTGTGTGTGATGTTTCTGATGATTCCACTTCCTTAAGGTCACATTGGAGGTCGAATCTAGTCATAGTAGCGTCTCATCTCATGTTTACCTTGGTTGGCATGGTTACATGGCTGGATGTGGGAGAAAGGTGTTACAGATTGGTATCAGAGCATGGTTCAACTCTCGGACTAGATGGATAATGTATGTTGGTCATGCGTGCATGTCAGTTCCATGTGTGTATCTTACACTTGCATTCCATGTTCTTGTTACATTTTCTTGATGTTAATCATGAGGATAGTAAGGTTGTAATGAGAAACTTGATGATTGATTTTGTGGAATTCATTATCATGAGTATATGATTAGTTACATATTGTTACATGTCAATTACATGTTGATTTTATGTCGCCTACTTATTTTTAGTTTTTTCGTAGCATCGAAAGTCCTCTAGCCTTGAAAATTGGTGGAGAGGCTAAGGAACATGTGTTCTAAAGAACCTAGAAACCATTGGTGAAATTCCATTAGGATTGTATTTTATTAAAATAATTAATATTTTTAATGGAATTCCTAAGTGTAAACTTAGGGAAATTAAAAATATTAATGGGTATTAATCAAAATATGGGTGAGAATGATCTATTTAGCAAATCAGGTCATGTTTTAATCTTAGCCATTGATTAGATACTTAATCTCGACTTTAGAAAGCTTAATAGGAAAATTATAAGATGGAGGCTTGGGGTTGATTTGGAAACACACACACAAAGAATGAATTGAACTAAGTGATAATTTTGTAGCAAAGAGGCAGAGATAATCGAGGAGAAAGACTTTCTGGAGAATACTCACAAAAAGGCAAAGAGAGATTGTAGAGAGGCGGGATAGTAGATGGGAGAGTTCAGGATGGGTCAGTCTAGGCCCACGTAGCCTCGAACTAGAGCCATAACGGCCAACGCATAAGGGAAAGATGCATATAAAAAAGAACTCAAAACTGCCAGAACAATCAGGATAGATGATGCAGGGCCTACGTAGGGCCAGTGCAGAATTAGCTAGGGTTAGCAAGTCTTGTTGCCGGATCAGCTAGAATTTCGTTAGGTGAAGTGAGGCAAAACTCATTAAATGTTTTCCCCTAGCATTTTTATCTATAAAGGATTTCTATATGAGAATCCTAGATTTGTATTCAAATATTTCTCCTTCATAATAATAAACCCTCAACGATGTTGCAATAGTTTTCTTGCATTGGGTTTTTTCTGGACTATTGTGTCGAAAAATAAGTGTGTCATATGTATCTTGTTCTTTGCTCTATTTTGTGTTTCATGAGATCAAATATTAAATTAGTGTAGGTTAGAGAAGTAATTTGATCCAGTGTTTAGAAGAATAAATTAATGAATGTAATTTAAAATCAATTAGGAGAACTAGATTTGGATTTGTTGTAGTAGGGATTCCTTTAGTGTAGGAATTTTCACATGGTATTGGAGCATTGATTTTGAAACAGGGAAGAGCAGATCCAATGTCAAAGAGTGAGGCCAAAAGATGCACTTTGCAGCAATCTGGGTCCCCTTCAAGTGATTGTTTAGCCTTCGCTGGGAAGCATATCCAAGGAAATCTCTCTCTGAATAGGATGATAGAGAAGTATGATTTGCAGTCCGTGAGTTTGTTGAGGTAGAGGTAGTGATGCAGAGCCTCAATGCAGTACATGAAGGGTGCAAGTTCTATTGGGGCATAAATCCACTGGAAAATAATGGGGGCACATAGAAAGGGACTTTTATTGTGAGAGAACTTTCTGCCAGAAAGTTCAAATTTCTCACTTGTTGAGCAGCTGAGTAGTGCTAAGTAGTGACTAGTGGAGTGAGTTCGACTGTTGGGTGAGATGGAATCCCATGGGCTCAAAGATCAGGATAGGTTAGAAGGTGCTTCCAAATATGTCATATGGATGACCAGAACATTAGTTGTTCTGGAGGAGAATGATATTGAGACCTACATCAAAAGTGTTGTAGCTTTTCCTACTGATGACGATTAAAAGAAGAAGTATAAGGTCAAGCAGGGGAAGGAAAAGAGGCTCATTCTCGATGGATTTTTATATCATGTGGTATCACACTTGTAGGGAATGGATACAACCTGGAGATGTGGGAAGCCTTGTCGTCTCTATATGAAGGTTCTTTTAATCAACGGAAGATGTATTAATAATAGAAGTTGAAGCAAACCTTGATGCAGAAAGAAGAAGGGGGAAATACTATCTTCAAGGGAGGAGATGTGGGCGACTCTTAAATAGGAGGAGTTAATGAGGGACCTAGTGAGGGTTAACCTCAATGGTAGCCATAGGAGTGGCACAAAGAAGAAGGAGGAGGAAAATGTAGCTCTAGCATTGAAGGGATAGAAGAAGCTTAAGCAGAAGGACATTTCAAAGGTGAAATGCTTCAGATGTGGTAAGATGGGTCACTTTGCATCTCTGTGTCCTTTAAAGAAAAAGGATAAGGATGAGAAGCATGATCCAAAGGTTACAACCATTAAGATAGACAAGGATGATTTTACCATGAGTGCCCACACATCTCTAGGAGGGAGATTGGGCGATATCGAGTTGTAGTCAGGAGGACTACATGTGAGGAGGATCCTTGAGGATTCCACCTCTTGGATCAATTCCCTACTACGGGATCCCAAGATTCAGCAGTAGTGAAATGGACTTAGTGTCAAATGATGCAGTGGATTGTTTGGAGGAAAAATGTAGTAGCTTGGGACCAAAGACTAGTTAGCACATAGCAAGGTTGGCAGCAGTGAATTTGGTACAACGCATAAGTTAGGAGCAGCGCAACAGATTTAGAGGGTCAGAGACTAGTAGTAGTTAGATTCTAAAATTCATATTATTATCATGAAAACAATTAAGTTTAGTTAATTTTGGATGTTTTTTAGTTGCTTCTCTTAGCAGCTAAGTTGTAGTATGGATGCAGTGTTAGCAGTGGAAGTGCTGGTAGTGTAGAAGATGCAATGCTTGAGAGGGAGCTGTAGTACATATGAAACAATGGTAGTGGCAGAGTCATAGACAAGAGTAGAGAAGTGGAAACAACATAGTTTTGGTGGTAGCAACAATGCCAAAAGAAGGTGCTTCAGAAACATAGCAACATGCTCTTACACAACATTTTGTCACTGTCCCTGTACTCCTCATTCATCGATCTTGGAGGACCTCCACAGTGAACCCCATATGCTTTCCCATCATGAAGATCATGTCTTTACATCCCTCTTCATCTGCAAAACATTTCCCTATTACATCATTTCCCAAGAATCTTCCTTCAAGCTCAGCTTTCAAGATAGTGCTTAGTTCCTTCCTTGCACCAATTTACAGAGTTTAAAACTAATCCTAGTGCCAAATGGCACAAATGAGCCATTCATCATCCATGCAGACCCTCGTTTAGCAAGATTTTAAATATTGATTTAAAGCTTCTAGGTCTAGAAGCTTCGTGAACAGAGCTATTGTAAATGGTTGGGCTCGATAGAGCTGAGAGAGTTTGTTTGGGCTCCTTTCCCCTATTAAAATGGAACAAACCAAAGAGATAAGGCCTCTCCCATCATAAGAGGATCCATATCTCCTCTCTCAAAGCTATATAAACTCGTCCTTTTCCAAGCCGAACTAGTATTTTTTGGGAGCTTGAATGATCTGATAATCACCCTGTGAGTGACCTCATTGGAAGATTTATTAAACAAAAGGTATTACAGACTCATGTGCTAGTGTGTGTTCTATGTTATTTAAGCAACAGATCGATCAGGCTACCAATACACCAATATTTAAATGGAAAGACAACAGAGAAATACAGTAAGAAAACACAAAGACACAAGAATTTTAATAAGGAGTTCACCCTATCCTCCAGGGTTACGTCCCCAGTTCAACTTCAGTGGTGGCCTTGTTTTATTGTACCTTTAGTAGAGAATTACAATGCAGGGACTCAATGTGAGTTCTCGTGAAGTAGGTTTTGCTTGGTAGGGTGGTTCTTGGATTTCCCAAGCCACTAGAGTGCACAGACTCTTCTTCTTCCTATCAGCTCTATGACCCTCAAGTCTACAATGGATAGATCCAAATGTGATACTCAGTTCAGATAGATTCCCCTGTCAGATGGCTTGAATCTTCAAGCTCTGGTGCTCGATGTTTTCACTCGTCAGCTCAGCCCTCTGTCTCTTTCTGGTTTTCTCTTGCTTCACTGCCCTTTCTCTGTATTATGTCCACCTCTCGGGATTCTAGTACTTTTTCCCTTGCCTCCCAGACTTCCTTTGACTTTACTGTGTATTGTGTCTCTATTCATGGCTTTTTTTCATTCTAACCCATGCCCGCTTGGTTCCTCTTCTGCCTCTATCGATTCACCTTCTGCAACTGCGCTTCTGCTCCTTATATCTTTGACTGACCATCTAGCTCTATGGCTCTGCGGCTCTATTTGCATTACAAACACATCATTGTCTATAAAAAAAAATCTTGTATTGTGGCACAATGATTAGGGGTAGTTAGAAAGGAATTGGGGCCTTCCTTCAGGCAAAACTAGAAAATGGAACAAAATTCCAATACACAGAGTTTTACCGGAAATACTCTATCGGGCGTGAAATCTGGACTTCAAATTCTATTTAATCATCCCTATAAACCCATTGGGTCTACCATTCTATCAAAAATTGCTATCGTATGGTGTGGGGCTTAATGACCCTTTGTATCGGGGATCATCGATTGCCCGATCGCTGACCGTCGATATTGGCGTATCGCTATCGGCATATCGCAATTGCAACGGCCCCGCGGGTTCCTTTCTTTGGTTATGCTGACCACTGATCTGCCAATCTACTGATCGCTTCAATCATCGATTATCGCAATCGCATAGTCGCATTATCTCAATCGCCAAGTCTGGGGTCCTTCCACCCTGGCCTTAAGTCCACTCTTTGAACCTTTTGCGATGCAATTATTCCTTTATAAGGCCTTCTATGCCATTTTTTTAGGAGAAATGCCTCCTTTTCCTGATCTGGGGCTCCTAGGGCCTACTTTGACCTCCTGTGCAGTATCCATGGGCCTCTGGCAGTGCACTTTGTCCGACGTCCTCGTCGCTCCATGCTCGATGCCATTGGCACTGGTTGAGGGTGTTTTTTATTATTGTTTTGGATTATTTAGAGATTTGTTTGATCCTGATATAGCAAAGGTTCTTTAATAGTTTTTTATGGATCCGATTCAGATCACGACCTTCCCACTGAAAAAGCTTTTGGACCACCAAAAGTTGGTTTTCTTCAAGCATCGACTAAGTGAGGAAATTGTTGTCTCACTTGTCCAATCTCAATCCACTTCGCACTGCTTGGCTTCAAACCTTTAAGCCCAATCCTGAGGTATTATACTTGTCCACTATGCATTGTCCTTACCTTCCTGTCCAACACTGTTTCTTCCCGTAATTCACTAAGGTATTCAGGTATCAGGTCATCAACATAAGGTAATTGACTCTGCTCTTCAGGGTTCTCAATCATTGAAGGTTCAAACAACCTCAAGCAATCTGTGTTCACGACTGAGTAGATGTACATGTAAGCTGGTAGATCAAGGTGAAAAGCATTTTCACCAATCTTCTCAAGTATCCTGAAGGGTCCATACCTGATTGGTTTTAGCTTTTTACCTTCACCTTGCATCCTGTCCTTGCTAATATACAGCCAAACTTGGTCTCCAACTTGAAAACTATGTTCCATCTGATGCTTATCATGCCTAGCCTTGTACTTGGCCTGGCTCTTTTCCAGCCATTCCTGTACTTCCTGGTGGATCTCCTGAATCTGTTCAATGAACCTAGTTGCCTTGTCCACATCAGTGTGTCTATCAACCATGGTATCTTTACGAAAGACAAAATTCAAAGGAGACCTTATGAAACCAAAATATGTCTCAAAAGGATATCTTTGTGTAGAAGAGTGTTTGGCTCTATTGTAAGCATGATGCACATAACACAAGTGTTCATCCCAAAGCTTAGGATGTTTGTTGCAATATCCTCTCAGTAACTGGATCACTGTCCTATTAACTACTTCTATCTGGCCATCTGTTTGTGGATGAAAAGTTGTTATTTTCTTTAATTTGGTGTCCATTAGTTCCCATAGACTTGAACAAAAATTCCCCACAAATTGGGTGTCTCGATAAGATACAATAGTAGTGGGTAATCCAAAATGAACCCATACATGTTTAAAAAATAATTTTGCAGTTTGTCCAATTGTAATCTGTTTACTACAGGGTATCAAAATACACCTTTCACTGAACCTATCCACAAAAACATATAGATAATCATGACCTTTCCTAGATTTAGGCAGTCCTCCAACAAAATCCATGGAAATGCTTTCCGAAGGGTGAGAAGGAACTGGCAATGGAGTGTACAAGCCTAGTTTTCTATTGCTGGGCTTTCTTTTAGCACACATAGCACATCCCTTTACATATCTAGAAATGGTCTCACTCATTCTTGGCCAATAGAGGAACCTTTGTAGTTGTGCAACTGTTTTACTTACCCCAAAGTGACTCGATATCATAGAAGTGTGTGCTTCCCTAATTACCTTTGCTCTCTTAGTTCGTGGAATGCAGAGTTTCCCACAATGATATAAGAGTCAGTCCTTCACATGATAGTCCAATTCTTCTACTCTTTTGCCTTGACTCAAAGGTGCATATACATCTTTAAATTCCATATCCTAAGCATACTATTCTATGCAGCTTTCATGCAACACAAAATTATGCTTAAGTAGGGTAGATGCATTTATAATGGGTCTAGATAACATGTCTGCAACCTTGTTATGTATGCCCTTTTTATATTTGATGACTAAATGAAACTGTTGTAGAAAACCCATCCATCTATAGTGCCTTGATTGCTGCAACTTAGTTTGGGAGTGTAGGTATTGAAGTGGCTGATGATTAGTCTGGATCACTGTTTCTTTGCCCATTAAGTAATGTTTCCACTTTTCACACTCTGAACTAATGCATACAATTCTTTATCATATGTAGGATAGTTAACTACTGCAGGATTAAAAGTCTCAGAATGATAACATATGGGTTTACCATTTTGTGTCAACACTGCTCCCATGGCATAGTCACTGGCATCAGTTTGGATCTCAAATGGTCTTTGTAGATATAGCAGTGCTAGTACAGGTATTGTACTAATCTTTTCTTTCAAGGTGTCAAAGGCTTTCTACTGTTTTCCTCCCCACTAAAACACCTTGTTCAATCATGTCAAATCATGTAAGGGAGTTGCAATTGAGGAAAATTTTGAAACGAACTTCCTCCAATACTATGCTGCTCCTAAGAAGCTTCTCCCTTCTATAGTAGACTTGGGTTTAGGCCAGTTTACAATGATTTCCACTTTATAGGGATCTATTTTCAATGCACCTCCCCCTACTATGTGACCCAAATAATTTAGAGAGGTTTTGCCAAATTCACATTTTGAGAGTTTAACATAAATTTTTTCTCTTTTCAAAACATCTAATGTCTGTTTAACATGCTTTAAATGTTCTTCCCATGTTTTACTAAAAATCAGAATGTCATCAAGAAAAGGTTTGAGTACAAAATTCATTAATATCATGAAAGTAGCAGGATCATTAGTTAGGCCAAAAGGCATAACCAGCCATTCATACAATCCCTGCTTTGTTTTGGAAGCAGTCTTCCATGCATCTTGCTCTGCAACTTTGACTTGATGGTATCCACTCTGCAAATCCAACTTGGTGAAACAAATAGCTTCCTTCAATTTATCTAAAAGATCATCTATGCGAGGAAGGGGATAGCAATTTTTGATTGTTATCTTATTCAGTGCTTAGTAATCAATGCACATTCTCCATGAGCTATATTTTTTCCTCACCAAAACAATTGGTGACCCACATGGTGATGTGCTAGGCCCGATGAACCCTTTCTTGAGAAATTCCTGCACCTGCTTCTTCATTTCAACATTTTCTAAAGTAGACAAACTGTACATCCCAATGTTGGGAAAAGAAACATCTTGCTGCAAAATAATATCATGTACTATTCCCTTTTTGGGTGGTAGACCTTTAGGTTCTTTGAAATAAGACATCATATTCTGAAACAATATTTTCTATATCAGCTTGCTGATCAACATTATAACCCTCAAATACATTAGTTTTATTAGGTGCCTTTTCATTTACAACCATCAGTAAGAACTGTTTGCATGAATTTATCATTCCTTTCATCCGTCCTGAGTTTATGAGAGTATAATTATTCTTGAGCTTATGATCTCTTACAAAGTATTCGATTCCATATTTAACAAGTAGATACTTGTTCTTAGCTCTATAGAAAATAGCCTTTCTATCATACAAGTAAGGACTTCCTAAAAAAATTCCACATATATCCAAAGGAATCACATCTAACTCAACCTCATCTACAAATGCTGACCCAAATGAAAACTTGAGTTTGCACTGTCTAGTCACTTGTAGTTGTGCTTTATCATTCAACCATCCTAATGGGTATGGCTTCTTATGAGGTGTAGTTGCTAATCCCAATTTCCTTACAATTGCTTCAGAAATTAGATTTACTTGTGAGCCACTATCAAACAAAGTATCAATCTTTTTATTTTTTGAAACAACTCGAATATGGAAAAGCTCATGCCTTTTCTCTCGTGTTCTTCATCAATAACAGATTGAGTAGAATTACTAGTAGATGCTTCTGAATTCTTACACAAAGACACAAGAATTTTAATAAGGAGTTCACCCTATTCTCCAGGGTTACGTCTCCAGTCCAGCTTGAGTGGTGGCCTTATTTTATTGTGTCTTTAGCAGAGAATTACAATGCAGGGACTTAATGTGAGTTCTCCTGAAGTAGGTTTTGCTTGGCAGGGTGGTTCTTGGATTTCCCAAGCCACTGGAGTGCACAGACTCTTCTTCTTCCTACCAACTCTGTGACCCTCGGGTCTACAATGGACAGAGACAAATGTGATACTCACTATGGACAGATTCCCCTACGGGATGGATTGAATCTTCAAGCTCTGGTGCTCGATGCTATTACTGGTCAACTCGACCCTCTATCTCTTTCTGCTCTTCTCTTGCTTCATTGCCCTTTCTCTATATTCCGTCCTCCTCTCGGGATTCTGGTATTTTTTTCCTTGTCTCCCAGACTTCCTCTGACTTGACTATGTATTCTGTCTCTATTCATGGATTTTTGTCATTCGAACCCATGCCCGCTCGGTTCCTCTTCCGCCTCTGTCGATTCACCTTCTCTAGCTGCACTTCTGCTCCTTGTCTCTTCGACTGGCCATCTGGCTCTGTGGCTCTGAAACTCTCTTTACATTACAAATGCATCATCGCCTATAAGACACCCAATTGTAGCATGACACAATGATCAGGGTAGTTAGAAAGGAATTGGGTCCTTCCACCCTGGCCTTAAGTCTGCTCTTTGAAACTTTTATGATGTGATTCTTCCTCTATAAGGCCTTTTATGCCATTTTTTAGGGGAAATGCCTCCTTTTCCCGATCTGGGGCTCCCAAGGGCTACTTTGACCTCCTCCACAGTCTCCATGGGCCTCATTCAGCGCGCTTTGACTGAGGTCCTCATCGCTCCATGCTGGATGCCATTGCCACTGGTTCAAGGTGTTTTCGATTGTTGTTTTGGATTCTTTAGAGATTTGTTTCATCCTGATATAGTCAAGGTTCTTTGACAGTGATTTATGGATCTGATTTGGATCAGTGAATAACCAAGAAGATATTGATAGCTTTAGCCTTCTAGTTTGTGTTTTTGAAGGAAGAATATGTGTATAGTGTGTTTGGCTTGGCACTAGGGGGAAGAAGCCTTAAACTTCCATTATTAAGGAAAAACTTGTTGAAAAATGCCAACAAGAAATGCTAAAAATAGCAGTTTTGGTACCAGCGTTGGATTGGGCAACAGGGAATGAAAAATGGAAGTGCTAAAAAAAATAATTCTATTATTAGCAGTTTAGGATGGATTCCTATTTTACTCAGTCCATGGACTAAAAATAGGAAGTAAAATTTGAATTTGAACTTGACAGTTGTTTGAAAATAAATTAATTAATTCTCCATGAGTTGATTAGTTGTGAAAAATCAAACATGAAGTCTATGTGAGGACATGCAACACTTTATATATTAATTGAGGAATTTATCCATTAGTTAAAGATATAAGGATAAGTTCTAATTTGAGTAGCAATTAGTTGGATCAGTTAACTGAGTCAGGTCTAGTTATAATTGCTTTAAATAGTTTTTTTAAATTAAGTAAGTTTAGTTAGTTAATGCATGCTTACATATAACTATTGCACTTTAGATAACTGAAGATTCTCTCATGAATAAATCAAGCATGTCAGTTCAAACAGAGACCCAGTTGAGATCAAAGAATGGAAGATGTACTATTAGTTGGATGAATAATTTTCCTATAAATGAAGGTAATTCATGATGAGGATTTATCTCCTTCAGGATTGCGTAGTTGGATCAGAGGTTAGAGAGTGTGTGAAGAGGCCAATTCACACATGTGGCTTCAATGGACCCCAAGGAAAATTGTGCAAAGGAATAGGAGGCTTGGAGGGCAGAGGAAACGGTTTGATAGAGGGCTTTGACTGTATATGAGTAGCAGAGGTATTGTAGAGAGAGCAAGATAGCTTTTGAGTTGATTCTTTTTTGTAATACTAGCTATATTTCCACTTGTATGATAATACAGAGTTGGGGTTTTAGGCTGAGGCTTTCCCCGTGATATATCTTCTGTGTTATGTGTGATTGATTCCTTCTTATCAGTTATGTGTGTTCTTATTGATGTTGCTCATGCTCGATTAAGGTTCTGCTTAATTGGTTGTAAAAGTAGATAAAATATTTTTCTTTAGTCTATTGCATTATCAGGTGATCTATAGTGGGAATTTCTACAAAATCATGAGATGTTAACACTGGTGTTGGAACCCGAATACGTCAAAGGATACCTACAACATCAAGGCTTTGGTTTTATTTCATTCTAAGTTCATATTAATACAACTAATGGTTTATTTCCTACATTGGGTGTCATATTATCTTTCATGGCTTAAGACTCCTTAACCTTTTAAGTAGATTGAATTCAATTTTATGCTATCAAGTTTTCTATTGCTTCTTGTATGTTTGTTTTAGGTATTTGTATGAAAGGAACGAAAGAAAGCTAGAGCAAGGAAGCAAGATCACCATGAAGCAGATTAGCGTTATAAGAGGTAGGCCTTCATATTCGATTATAATCTAAGGAAGTTTACATTAGATTGTCTTGTTTGTGGCTAGAGCCACTATCTTGGGCTAGAGAAATTGTCTTTTTCCGCATTGAGAATTTACCTACTCCAAAAATTGGCGACTTTGCTAAAGTAGGTAAATTCTCAATGTACACAAAGACCATTACTCTAGCCCAAGAGAGTGGGTCTATCCACAAACAAGATAATCTAATGTAAAATTCCTTATATTCGAAAGTTGTAGGAGAAGGAAAAAGAGAAGCATCAGAAGAAGGAAATGAAAATACAGATAAATCAGAAAATATTCCTTCAAGGTATGTTCAGAAAAATCATGTTGAATCTAAAGTTCTAGGGGAAAATTGAGTACAAACTAGAAGAACATTTTTTTCGGACTTCCAGACACTTGGTCTTACTATCCACATTTGAACCACAAAGTATGAATCATGTAAGAAAAGATGAATTTTGATTTAAGGATATGTGTGAAGAACTTGATCAAATATAAAATAATCATAAATGGGAATTGGTGGTAAAGCCTCACAAGAAAAATGTAATTGGGACAAAATTGATGTTCAAGAACAAAATAAATGAAAATGGAGAAGCGATTCGAAACAAAGAAAGACTTGTATTCAAAGACTATGCCCAATAAGAAAAAATAGACTTTGAAACAACATTTTCACCTCTAGCTCGACTTGAAGCATTAAAAATATTTCTTTCTTTTTCCAACTTTCATATCATTAAAGTATATCAAATGGATGTTAAATATGCATTTCTAAATGGGGATCTCGAAGAAGAAGTTTATATTGAGTAACCTGAAGGATTCATTATTGGAAACGATAAAAAAAAAAAATTGCAAACTTAAGAAGGCATTGTATGGGTTAAAATAACCACCCTATTCATGGTATTATCACCTTGACAGTTATCTTTAGCAACAATGCTTCAAAAAGGGGTTTGTAGATACCAATTTATATTTCAAATTTGATGAGAACAAACTTCTAATAGTAGTAGTTTCTGTATATGATATCATATTTGGAAGCACAATAGAATCTATGAGTCAAGTTTTTGCTTCAACTATGTAGGAATAATTTGAATGTCTCTACCTGGTGAACTCACATATTTCCCTGGTCTTCAAGTTCAATAAATTAAGAATGCTCTCTTCCTTTCTCAAACCAAGTATTGAAAATAGATTTAAAGAGATATGCATTGGAAGACCACAAGTCGATATGCACACCAATGCCAACATGATGAAATATTAGTCGAAATGATGATTCCCTTTAGTCAATCAACCAAAATACAAATATATGATTGACAACTTGATGTACCTTATCGTTACAAGACAAGATATTATGCATGTAGTTTGAATTGTTGGACGATTTCAAGAAAACCCTAAGTAAACACATCCTTAGGAAGTTAAGAGGATATTCAAGTATCTGCAAGGTACTCAAGATTTTTGTGTATGGTATCAAAAAAATATAGACTTTTCATTTCATGCTTACGCAGATGAAAATTGTGCAAGTAACGTTGATGAGCACAAAATCACTAGTACAGGAGACTTTTATTTGGGACCCTTCTTGGTTTCATGGTTCAACAAGAAAAAAAGCTCCATCTCTGTATCTACTAGTGAGGCAGAATATGTTGTTGTTGCATCTTGTTGTACTCAACTTCTATGGATGATCCAAACATCACAAGATGTTCAATTCACTTGTCCTCAACCTCTACCTATTATTTATGAGAATACTAGTGCCATAAGTATCTCTAAGAATCTTGTTATTCACTAAAGAAACAAGCACATTACAAGAAAATATCATTTTTTGAGAGAACAGGTGCTTGAACAAAAAGTCAAATTGGAGTATGTTCCTTCAAAGGAACATGTTGCAGATATATTTACAAAGCCACTTCCATGTGATTCCTTTGAATATCTCAAGTAGGAATTAGGAACGATTCCTGCTTCATCACTCTAATAATTATTCTAATAGGTATGGTATGTTCAGGGGGAGTCAATGTTATGAAAAGTTTAACATTTTTCTTTCTTTGTGTGGATCACATGAAGGACAGTCGCATGTATATGCAATTTTTTATATAGACAGTTGTACATGTTTCCATAAGATGAAGAAACATTCGACAAACTTAGGGGGATTTTATGATATGCTTCAATTAGTTATTATTGTCTTTCTAGTTCTGATATTGAATTTCTGCAGACTATTAATAATGCTTAACAATGATGGGTGTTGATGACTATCATGGTCTTGCTACCTCACTGATTGAGGTATCTAGTTTTGGTTATGAATGTTATATATATCTCTTGATGTAAATTTCATTTAAATACCCATGTTGTAAATCATTGTAAAATTTTATCATTCATGTATGTAATCCGGTTATCTTGGAAAATTGATGTAATTTTGGATCAAATATGTCACCCTGACGTGTTGGGTAATTGATGTAAACATTAGTCGTTGGTGATAGGAAAGGTCATATTTGATTTAGTCATAAAGTCTTGTGTTTTTATTTTATATCTTTAGAAGTTTCAACATATTCTTAGGGGGAGTATGATCATATATATATCTTTTGCGGCTAGATCTAGATTTAATCTTCTGCCTTATTTCTCTATGGCTGGGTTATAGATCGAATCTTTTGTTCAATCTTCTCCGGCTAGATCTAGATCTAATCTTCTGTCTTGTTTCTCTACGGCTTGGTTCTACAGATAAGTAAAATATGGCTCCCAGCTTCACGAAAATAGTAGCTAGCTCAGTTCCATCTGCTTCTGGAGGGCAAGCTCCTTCCCATATCGTCATTGAAGCCCCAACTCTGACTCTCCAAGTGGTCTAGGCATCACTCGATGAGGCTTTGAAGTTTTATGAAAGTGCCCTAATCTACCGGTTAAATGGCTTTTGGCCGCGGCTGACAGCTCTCCACAATTGGATCTCGGAGGTATGGAAGCCTATCATTTATGATGAAATTAAAATCTACCCTTGTGCTAGGGGTTTATTTATAGTAGATTTTGAAAATCCTGGAAGCAGACAATGTATTCTAGATTCCGGCCCTTGGTTTTGGGAAAACTCAGACCTATTCATGAAGCCATGGAACCCATCATTCGATCCCTCAACAGTAGTCATAACCTCAGCACCAGTTTGGGTGAGATTCCCAAGCCTACCCTTGCATCTCTGGAATCTCTCCTCGCTAAAAGCCATTGGAAATGCAATTGGGGAATTTTACTGCAGGTGCCTAGAAACAAAGGGATATACTAGAACCACCTATGCACACATTTTTGTGGAAATGGACTTCAGGGCCGGATTCCTAGCTAAAATAAACCTAACAAGTAAGGACTATGTGTGGAACTAGAAACTCGATTATGAAAGTGTCCTCTCCCGATGTCGATCCTGCTTTCAGACAGGCCATCTAGCGAAAAATTGCCCAAAAGCCTCCCAGAAAAATTTTGTTAGAAAAACGCACCACAGATCTACATGGTGGGAAGGAGCACAAAAAGAACACTACATTGTCATCAAAGAAGAATAATCTATAGAAAACTCTAAATCACAAGAAATCGGGCAAGAAAGAAACAACTCTCAAGACAAGCAGGGAGAAAGCCCCACCCAACAACAAAAAGTGAACTCGACAACTCCTCAAGCATCAACGCATATGAGGATTTGAATACTGCACAACATAAATCTTCATTTAACAGTAAAGCAGATCTCCTAGACCAAACTTCTTCTCCGACTATCTTCAAAAGGACGAACACAATAGATCACAAAGCTAAGACACCAATTTCCCAAGAACCAGAAGAGATGAAGGAGATGCAAGATAAAGGAAGCTGGAAGACTGTAGAGAAAAAAAAGAAAGCTACAACACCATTCCTACCAAGAAAGACGAGGAGCCAGACAATTAATAACTAAGAAAATTATGGGTCCGATAGACCAATTTGGTCTCAATGGACATTAACCACCATCATCATACATCATCATCACAATTTCAAGAAATTAGCCTATGGTGATACTCTCTACAAAAAGGGGAAACAAAGGCTTCATTCAACATTGGTGAGCCCTTTGTCCTTGATGTCAAAGGGGGAGATAAGCTTGGTGTTTGGAGAAGAATACTTGGAGAAGCTTGGTAGTAAGTCTTGGTATTTATAGGTGTGTTTACAAGTGTTTACATCTGGCGACCAAACACCCAAGTGGTTGCCATCAAGTCTAAAGGGGAAGAAAGTTGGCATTATGGCTAATGTGTTGTCCTTGACGGAAACCTACTTAATAAATATGTCAACATGATTAGAAAAAATTCTATAGAGGTGATGAACAAAGAAATGATATTTTTAAGACTGATGAATGTTAAACATGAACTTTGGGAAAGTATATGTGGATCCTATGCAAGAAGGTCACATAGATATGTAGATATTATGAACAAAAGTCACGTACAAGGTCTCACCATGGTAATTTGGATACCAAGGGTATTTACCATGGTATTGGCCCATAGTAATGAGTGTGACAATGGTTATTTGATCCCATCAAAGAATACTAAGGACATTACTAAGGGATTGGCCTAAGTAATTGGCTAAGGCTAAAGCTATATAAGGAGATGGAGATCAAATTGTTGCGTGTGGAAGTAATGTGATATACATGTGTGATCTGATTTGGAAAAGGTGTGTACTAGGGAGCAAGGAGAGGACTCGTATTTGAAAGATATGAAGATGTGTTGACATATATTCTCGATTGATTTGCATGTGGAAAATGTATAATTAGCTGGCAATGATAGTTATGTGGTTATAATGATGTTTTGATCTAAAAATATTAAAATTTTTGTAGTGTTGATAATGAAGGTTGTAGAGTGTGAAGATTATGTTTACAACGAAAGTTTTCATATCTATATGCAGGTGTCTCAGGTTCTCTTCATGCATATGCAAATCTTCTTCTGGCTAGTCGTGTATGTAATCTGCGAAGTATTTTCAATATGTTCATATCTATATGCAGGTGTTGTGCAATGTAAGCACATACATACATTGATATGTTATGTGGAAGTCATGTACATACACTAGGGTTTCATAGTATGATATGTTCTATTATGCTTGTTGTTGTTTGTTGATGATGTATCTATGATGATAATCTATGTTTGGCAATGTTGTTGAGGTTGAACTAGTTATGGAATGGAATGTTGGTTAGTGATGATGCTACAATGTGGTGATTTGTAATTGTTTTAGTGATCTATGTACGATTCAATGATTGTTTAAGTGCTATATTTATTGAAGATTCAATGCTCAGTATTATAGGAAGTGTACATAGGTGTGGTATAAAGGAAATGCATACATACATGGTGTTCTTCTAAACAATATCGAATACATTCTAATTCAGGTGGATCCAATATGAAATATTATGAAACATGGTCCATAGAGGTGATGAGGGTTAGAGCCTTAAATAAGGGAGTTATAGATTCCTTCCAGTAGTAGCTGGTAAATTTGTGTAGGTGGTAGATGCTCCCTTATGGCAGGGGACGATAACTGGGATTAGGGTGTTGGAGCTTACTTCTAGTGGGTGATGGAGGATGACAGAAGGTTATATCCTTCTATAGGTGGGCATCTGCATACTGGTAAGAGACTGCATTAGTACAAGATTTAAATATATTTTCTTTTCTAATAAAAGAAGAAGACATTGATGATGGAAATGGTGGTTTTCTCCCATATTGGGTTTCCATCTAAAATATTGGTGTTGATGTGTGTTGATATGTTTCTTGTGTGTTGATGATCTATCTTCTCTTTATTGCTCACGGATTTTGTTTAATAATGAAGTAATGATGCCAATCCAGGAGGCCCCAAACACACTTAGATGTCTAAGATTACTCAGAATAGCTGAAAACTAAAAGTGGTCATATTTCTCTCAAACCAGACCTAGATTGAATAGATCTTATCATTGATACCAAAGGTATGAACGACACTCAAATTTGAGTTCATATGAGGGAGATAGAGCTAGTCAAATTTTTGGTCAAGCATGGCCAAGTGGTAGGCCTAATGATCCTACAAATTAGCCCAGACTTGACACACAGAATCCGGCCACCAAGTGGGAAAAGTTGTGGCCTAATTAACTTTCCCAATATCCCTTAGTTTCCATAAAACCGAAAATTACAATTAAAGTATCTTTAGAGAATCTTGAGGAATCTTTTGATTCCCTTGGATGCTAAAATTCACTAGATTTAGAATGCAACCAAGTTCATACTCAACAGTCTAAGAATTCTACAAGGATCTCAATGGTGAGATCAGATTTACCATTTGAAGAGCATATCTTCAGTGAGCGCATGGAGAAAAATCTTTGGTGAATCATGTGGAATCTAAAATATTCCTGCAGGCCCAAATTTTGACTATGTTGGAATTCGATGAATGGGTAATCTATTTTACACCACTCAATGCCATAAAGTTAGTGGTGTAGTTACCTTTTGCAACTGAGCCTTTAATTTTTTGGCCAACTTCACAACTAAAGGTACATGAAGCAATCGTGTTCTATTTACTTTCATTATTGTTGAGATGATGTATGATTTGTGAGATCCTTATTTGATGGTATGTTGAGGGATCATCACTTCCACATTACATGAGATGCCTTTTGATTTTTATGCGATGTATTATGCTTGATATTGTTGTGTAACTATTTTGAATGGATACTCATTTCCACATTGCGTGAGATCATGTTAGTTTGTCATGCTGAGAGGAAACCTTCTTGAGTGAGAATTCTTGTAAGTGGAATGTCTCGTGGAGAGACAAGCCACTCTTGTGGAGTCCAAATGACCTTTCTATGACAAATATTTTTCCATGTACATCATCATCTCTTAGAAAATTATATGAAGTAGCCTACACTATTTTGACACCTGGCCTGAAGATGTAACCCACACTGAGTGAACTCTGTTATCAAATGTATCGCATTCATAATATTGTAATCATTGTCATTTTTACTCTTGTTTAAGCATGCACATGTTTTTCTTTATGCTATTTTAAATTCAATTCTAATAGGATCACAGAAGTAAAAAGTCTTCGAGAATTTTGGTAGCTGAAGAAACCCCTACCAAGTTTGGTATCAAAGTGTTCTTCTCACTGATGTGAATTGCAAGTGTGAATGACTGAACGTGTAGAAATGGAGGATGAAAATAAATGTATGAGGCCTTTCTTAGGATGTCCAAAATGGTGGACATAATGTATGAATCTTATGAGGAACGAGAGATAGAATGGGAAGAGAATGATGCTCCATCCACTCTTTCCAGTGAACATTCATCACCTTGTTGAAGGCCCCGAAAATCGGGTCAACAACAAGGGTGATACCCACCCGGTCCAGACCTTGGTTGGCAGCTCCTTATCCGTTTGGTATAGCGGGTCCGACTGGGGATATGGGACCAGTTTCCCAATTCAGTGTGTGTGTATGAGAAAGATGGGTATTTCTGTTCTAAATGGAATACTTCTATCCTAATTCTAATCTAATGCTATGCTATTGTATTCTAATAAACAGAAAAACATCGAAATTTATGCTAACCCGGGGTGTGATCTTCCTTCTATGCGATCTAAAAAGATTTCAAACAATAACTGGTAATAAATATCATGCAGCTATTATAAGAAAAGAATTCGATAAAGATGAACAACTTCATATAAGAAGTTAGACGAAACAGTTGTGAAAACTTATCGCATAAATAAACTATTCATACACTAAACATAAACAAATAGTTATCACCGTACAAAAGTGCTAAATGATAACTCAGACATTCATGCTGTAATATATAAACAACTAAAAACCGAATATCACTTTAACGCATAAGCAGAAATGGTTAAGAGATAAAAGTACCATTTATAATAGTCCTACTCATGAGCTTCAAGCGACAATTGATTTATCTCTCCTTGATTTAACATCCACTAAGAGTACAGAAGTGCAACATCAGTAGCAGATATCAAATGCAAATATCAAATAAACCCTGTTCCATTCATTCACCAAAACCTCTTCTGAGGGTGCAAAAGTGCATGTTCTGAGGACAAGTTTTTGATAAATTTCTGGACCCTTCTCTAAATGCATGAGAAGGGTTTAAATACTACTAACTAAATAACTTATTTACAGAAATTGAGGATTCGATTTAAATGACCGTCCTCTTTCTAAGCAAAACTATTCTAAAATTAAATCTACTA
This sequence comes from Pinus taeda, assembly GCA_000404065.3. NCBI lineage: Eukaryota > Viridiplantae > Streptophyta > Pinopsida > Pinales > Pinaceae > Pinus > Pinus taeda. The sequence continues at coordinate 51,375 of APFE031001086.1, read as the reverse complement.
ACTATTTCTAAATCTACTCCTTAATGTCGCAAGCATTCAGTATTTTTCTGAGTAGAGTCGGCTGACTATCTTCCGCCTTTGGTTGAGTTAAGCAAACAGGAACGACAAGAGCTAGCATTATTTTCTCAGTAAAATTGATGATGCGCTTGAGAATCATCCAATGAATATGTAGCATTACCATGTATGCCTGGTAAAAATCCCATTTCAACTTAGTTAACCTTTGGATTGCTTTTGCTTTTCCTTCAGTCTTCTGTTTCTAGTTTGCTCTTATCACTGATTTCTTGCAGTTTTTGGGGCTCGCAGGTGACTGAGCAACTAGGGACCTTCCTTTTCAAACAATTTTTCTTAGCGATGCGCGATTAGCGCTAAGCGCTAATCGTACATCGGAAACTACCTCTGTTTGTTGATCCGGGCTTCCCTGATGCGGTTTTTGCCTCTTGTGCCTTTTTCTCTCATTCGGTATAAAGCCCAAAATTTGTAAAAATAGTGGTTTCATGAGCTCTTGACCCTGAGAATTAAACTGTTTGTTTCTGGTATCAGCGTCTTTCAGTATCCATTCAGCCATGACTATACATGAGAAATCTGTGATAGATGCCTCCGAAGAGTTCTGCGGTTCTTTTTCTTCCTTGAGCATATTAAGTATGCCTTCTGAAATGTACATTGGAGCGTTACCTTCCCTCTTCGTTGTTTTCTGCATAATGCCATGTATAACGCTTCGTCCTTCTTTCCTGCAGCTTACATTGAGGTAGAAGTAATGATAAAGGACTAATAACAGAAAAAATTTTAAATGCCAAAGATATACAAGACATGCCACCTTATGTGAGTTATTGTTTCGAAAAACACAACACCCTACTTCATTAACAACTGGAAATAACCCATTAATTCGCATTAAAATACATGACCAACTCTTGGCTAAAGAGTTTTCTCGAACAATGAGCCAAAACCAACTGCGATGGAGGAATCCCGTGTTTTTTCTTTGCGATGTTGCAGATCGCAGTATCACAATATCGCAATGTCGCAATGTCATCGTGTTGTTTTTATCGAAGATCGCAGTATCGCAAATTTGAGGTGTCGTAGTATTACGGTATCGCAATATCGCAATATTGCAGATCGTTATAATTCTTGTGTAATTCTTGTGATATTTGTGATGTGCGATATGCGATATCACATATCGGCGATGTTTTAAAGTTTTTCAATGTGAGTGCTTGTCTTCAGTATATGCGATGCAATGAAGTTTCACGTCGCAATATCGCCTTTTATCATTTTAACTCTTTAGAAGGTGTATCATATCATCCTTTGCGCGATGCGATATCCTTTTAGGAGTAAATTTAATTTTCTTCATTATGAAACTTA
>APFE031001086.1:30371-50002 GCA_000404065.3 Pinus taeda | reverse complement strand
CCACGCTGTAATATATAAACAACTGAGAACTGAATATCACTTTAACGCATAAGCAGAAATGGTTAAGAGATAAAAGTACCTTTTATAACTAGTCCTACTCATGAGCTTCAAGCGACAATTGATTTATCTTTCCTTGATTTAACATCCACTAAGAGTACAGAAGTGCAACATCAGTCACAGATATCAAATGCAAATATCAAATAAACCCTGTTCCATTCATTCATCAAATCTCCTCTGAGGGTGAAAAAGTGCATGTTCTGAGGACAAGTTTTTGATAAATTTTTGGACCCTTCTCTAAATGCATGAGAAGGGTTTAAATACTACTAACTAAATAACTTATTAACAGAAATTCAGGATTCGGTTTAAATGACCATCCTCTTTCTAAGAAAAACTATTTCTAAAATTAAATCTACTATCTAACTATTTCTAAATTTTCTCCTTAATGTCGCAAGCATTCAGTATTTTCCTGAGTGGAGTCAGCTGACTGTCTTCCGTTTTTGGTTGAGTTAAGCTAACAGAATCAACAAGAGCTGGAATTATCTTTTCAGTAAAATTGATTATATACTTGAGAATCATCCAATGAGTGTGAAACATTACCATGTATACCTGGTAAAAATCCCATTTCAACTTTGTTAACCCTTGGACTGCTTCTGCTTTTCCTTCAGTCTTTTGTTTCCAGTTTGTTTCTATCGCTGATTTCTTGCAATTTTGGGGGCTTGCAAGTGACTGAGTAACTTGGGGCCTTCCTTTTTGAGAAATTTTTCTAAGCGCTAATCACGCATCGGAAACTGCCTCTGTTTCTTGATCCGGGCTTCCCTGATGCGTTTTTGGCCTCTTGCGCCTTTTTCTCTCATTTGGTATAAAGCTCAAAATTTGTAAAAATAGTGATTTCGTGAGCTCTTGACCCTGAGAATTAAGCTCTCTGTTTCTGGTATTAGCATCATTTAGTACCCATTCAACCATGGGTGTATATGATAAATCTTTGATAGATGCCTTAGAAGAGTTCTGCGGCTCTTTTTCTTCCTTAAGTGGATTAGGTGTGCCTTACGAAATGTACATTGGAGCGCTACCTTTCCTCCTCGTATTTTTCTGCGTACTACCCTATATAACGCTTCGTCCTTCTTTCCTGTAGTTTACATTGAGGTGGAAGTATTGATAAAATAATAATGACAGGGAAACTTTTAAATGTCGAAGATATGCAAAACATGCCACCTTACATGAACTATTTCTTCGAAAAACACAACATCATACTTCATTAACAACTGGAAATAACTCATTAATTCGCATTAAAATACATGACCAACTCTTGGCTGAAATTTTTTCTTGAATAATGAGCCAGAACCAACTGCGATGGAGAGGTCTTGTGATTTTGCTTTGCGATATCGCAGATCGCTGTATCGGATTATCACAATTTCATCATGTTGTTTTTTATTGCAAGGTCGCAATATCACAATATCGCAACATAGCAAATTCGTAGTATCGCAATATCGCAGTGTCGCAGTATCGCAATATCACAGTGTCACAATATTGGAGTATCGCAGTATCACAATATCAGAGATTGCTTAATCGTCATGTGTGATTCATGTGATTTTTGCGATGCGCGATATGCGATATCGCATATCAACGATTTTAGAGTTTAATGTGAGTGCTTCTTTAACATATGCGATGCGATGAAGTTTCACGTCGCAATCTCGTGTTTTCATCATTTTAACTCATTAGAAGGTACCCTATCATTCTTGGTGTGATGGAATATCTCTTAAGGAGTGAATTTTATTTTCTTCATTATGAAACTTAGGCTTTTAGATTTTTAAAGGTATTTTCCTAAGTCCATGATGTTGTAAGTTTTATCTAAAAAGAAAATATAAGACTAACTGATTTTTTAGATTTTTACTGAGCGTCCCCACTTATTTAGTATTAGCAATAACACTTCATAAGGAGGGGGGTTGTTGGTGGCCACAACAATTGGCGATTGACTTGGAAGAACCAGTTATCTCTGTGTTTCTATTCGATTTTTTTAGCTTCCAAAACTAATTTTTTTTAGAAAATTAAACTTTATTATGGAAAGATAAAGTACATTATGTTCTAACCTGTCAATGACATTTTGTTTCAGCTATTTTCAACTTTGATTACTTGCTGCCTCAAGTTAGTCCTTGTGTTTACATCAGTCATTACTTGGTTTGTAATGATAAAACAAAGTCTTCTCTGTAAACCAATTTTAAATATGCTCATTTGTCGTAGGTAGAGCCTCTGCTGCCAGCAGGCGTTTATAGCCTCAACAGGGTTACCTGTTACCCAACAATGATCCTGTATCCTACTTAAAGAAACCTACAACTCTCAAAGAATAATCCACATCCACACTTACTGCTTTAATTTTCTTTCTATTCTTAAAGAACAATGTCTTGGTTTGGTAGCCAATTTATGACACGGTCATTCACTCGATTTATAACTTTGCTGAACAAGTTGGCTCGTGATGAGACCCCTTGCCTCTTGATTGTAACAATCTTGAGTCATTTCCCTATTGTGGTATGCAATATTTGGCAAAGTCAGCAAGTTATAATATCTGTGATTATGATAAGTCGGCTCGTGATGAGACCTATCATTCTTCAAGATTAAGTGTATCCTTGGATTGTTCCCCTGAAAGTTGTGATTTCTTTAGCAGGGAGGAAGTCATTGTTTCCTTTAGATAGCTCTTGACGACAATGATAGAGTTTTTGGAAGTAGCTATTCTATAGAGAATCTTTATTTTGTTATTGATACCTTTCATTGCATTGATATAAAACAATTTCTACACTAAAGGTCATTTTCATCAAACTTTATGAAGTTGGAACTAGTTTCATATATAGGTTAGAGTCTTTAACTGTATCTTTCAATGATAAAGATCAATTTTCCAAAAGATTTGCTATTTATACAAGCGAAAAATCAAAATCTGAAAGAGAGTTGGTATCTTTTTCGTAAATGCCTAATATAGTCATTCACAACTGGTTTTATTATGAAACAGAAAAACTATTACTCTACAAAATAGAAGAATAATCTTCTATGAAAAATATTTCTTAAGAATTTGTCCATTGACAGGAAAAGAGTCTCTTTTACCTAGTAAATCCTATAACACAAATGTCGATGGACCTAAGACTTCTACAATTTGAAAAGGACCAAGCCACATTCTTTGAAATTTTGTATGTTTCCCCTTTTCTTCATGTGCCTTGTCCCATTTTAAAACTAAATCTCCCACTTGAAAATTTTTTCTGGTCATTATATTTGAATCAAAAGATGATTTTACTAGTGCTTGATGATGAGCATGCATTTTCTTAGCTTGTTCTCATTTTTCTTCTAATTTGATTATTTCCATCTGTCTTAGGTGTAATGAGGAAGTTGGTACTTCATCAATGTATTGAACTAGAGACAAAGAAGGAATTGCTAAATGAGTCGGAAGAACCACTTCTCTCCCATAAACTAAATTAAAGGGAGAAGTTTCGATGGAAGTTTTTCTCATTATTCAGTCCGCCCATAAAGCATATATTAAGGATTGATGCCAATTTTTATGATTTTGGTCTACTATTCTTTTGATAATCTTGATTAGGTTTTTATTTGTAGACTCGGCTAACCCATTGCCCTGTGGATAATAATTGGCCGAATATTTAAGTTTGAATCCTATTTTAAGTGCAAATTCAGTCATTGTATTTCTAGAAAAGTATGATGCATTATCAAACATTAAAGCCAAAGGTAATCCAAACCTGGTGATTATAAATTGATCTATGAACTCAATGATATTTTCAACATTAGTTGTCTTGAGTGGAGATGCTTCTATCCACTTAGTAAAATAATCTGTTGCTATAAGGATATATCCATCCTACTTGGAAGAGTGAGGAATGATCTCACCTATTATGTCCAATCCCCACTGACTGAATGGTTGGTCGATGTTAACTGGTTGTAGTGGTAAGGATGGCTTCTTTTGTCTCCCAGTAGTATTTTGGCAGACTTGACATTTCCTCACATAACTGTGCAAGTCTTTGAATAACGTGGGCCAGTAATATTTTGCGTGCAAGCTTTTATGTGCAGTAGCATCTCTAGCATAGTGTCCACCTGTTGGCCCATCGTGGAGTTCCTGCAAAACTTTATTAGCTTCAGATTTCTCAAGACATCTAAGGAGAACAGAATCGTAATTCATTCTGAAAAGAATATCATTTATGAGCTGATATTGTTTGGATTTTAACCTTAGAGCTCTTTTCTTAGTATAATCGAGGTATGAAGGAGCATATCCATTCTTAAGATAATAAATGATATCAGCGTATAATGACTCTCATCGTTTAGGCTTACCTCGCACACTTGTACCTCTACAGATGGAATTTCAGAAATTTGCGACGCTCCAGCCAGCATTTTGCAAAAGCCTTGACCTCTTACAATGTTTACTCATTTAATTTCTATGTCATATTCTTGTAAGGAAGTTACCCAATTAGCCCTCTTCTCACCCACATCCTTTTGTACTAGAATATTCCTTACCGCTGGAAACGGTACTATAATTTTAGTATGGGTTTTGAGTAAAAAAGGTCTGAAGTATTTGATTGCTTTGCAAACAGCATAAGCCTGTTTCTCCACATCTAAGTAATTTAATTCAGCACCCTGCAAATTTGAACTGAAAAAAGCAATTGGTGCTTCCTCCTTTTCTTGATTCATTTGAGTGAGTATCGCAGCATATGACTTAATTGAGGCAAATGTGTATAAAATAAAAGGCTCTGAAAAATTCGGAGTTGCTAAAGATGGAGCATTAATGATAGCCTGTTTGATCAGGTTGAACGCTTCATGTTCATCTTGGGCCCATTTAAAATTAGAGTTCTTTTTTATCATGGTTCGTAAAGGAGATACGATTCGTGAAAAATATGGAACAAATCTCTTCACAAAATTGATTTGACCAAGGAAAGATTGCATGGCTTTTTTGTTATGAGGTAGGGATATTCCAGAAATTTCTTTGATTCTGTCAGAGTCAATGTGAATTCCAGATTTTGACACTATGAATCCTAGAAGTTTCCCTTCACTTAATGTGAAAAAAGATTTCTTTGGGTTAAGTGAAATTCTGTACCTTAAACATCGTTGGAAGATTTGTTTCAAGTCTTTTAGATGGTCGCCTCGTTTCTTCGAGTACACGGTTATATCATTCAAATAAATTACTACAGATTTACTGACTAAAGCTTTAAATGCAATGTCCATGGCTCTCTGGAATGTGGCACCATCATTAATCAAACGAAATGGCATCTTTCGATATGTATATGTGCCCCATTTAGTTCTGAATGTGGTCTTCAATTGATCATCAGGATGTGCCAGGACTTGATTGTATGCTGAAAATCCATCCAAGAAAGACATTAATTCTGAGCCTGCCAATGCCTACAATATTTGCTCCATAGGTGGTAAGGGAAAATTGTCCTTTTGACAGGCTTTGTTAAGATTGCAAAAGTCAATACAAATCCTAATATCTCCATTTTTCTTTCTAATAGGTACCATATTGGAGACCCATTTAGAATGTCTGACGGGCAAGATTATCTTGGCTTTCAACACCTTATTGAGTTAAGTTTTTATCTGATTTTCTAAGTTGGGATGAATTTTTCTCAACTTTTGTTGGACAGGTTTTTCGTTATCGGTCATTGGAATAGTATGTTGGATGATAGAAGTGTCGTATGTTTTGAGTTCATCATAATTCCAAGAAAAAACGTTTTTGTATTGTCTCAAAAGACGAATATATGGTAGTTTGTCTTCAGGGGCTAGGCCAAGGCCTAGATTTATGTTTTGGGGTCTGGCATCGGTTCCTAGGTTTACTAATTCGTAATTCAAGGTTGAACTTTGGAGCTTCGCATTGGTAGAACTTTTAAACCGATCTTTCAAATTGTACAGGTCTTCTAACTTGACCACTGATTTAGGTATAGCATTGTGAGTGCTATCTTGTTGTAAGTGTCGATCATGTTGATCTTCGTCGATTATTCGGTTGGAGTAGGATCCTTCAGAAGTAAGGAAATTTACGCTATCTGGATCGTCGTTGAATATTCTCCAATTTGTGATGTTGTCAGGAATAGAAGGTCTAAAGATTAATTCTATTGAGAATCTATCTGGACTAAAATCTTCTAAAGGAATGAGCTTAGAAGCTACATTAGCTAAAAGGTTAGCGCTTGCATTCTGGACTCTGGGAATTGATTAAATATTGAATGCTATAAAATTCTCAGTCAGATCTTGAACTAAAGATTGATAGTGTTTTAAATGACCTGATAAGCAATGTATAGTATTCCGTACCTGTCTGACTACAATTTCAGAGTCTCCGAAGACTTTGAGGTACTTTATATCTAGCCCAATTGCTTTGTACAACCCTTGGACTAAAGCCTCATATTCTGCTGTATTGTTGGTACAATCAAATTCGAGCCTGCATGTTAACATGATTTTATCTCCTTCTGGACTAATTAGCACACATCCTGCTCCTACTCCTTCGTTAGATTTATAACCATCAAAAAATAATTTCCAAAACAAAGATTTATTTACAGGTTTATCTAAAAAATTGATACATTTTGAACTATCCATTTGAGAAAAATTTTCGACTTGGGACAAAACAGAATGTTCTAAATAAGGGGACGTATGAACATTAAAATTGTCGAGAAAAGAATCCACTAAGTAATTGTCAATTATGCTATTTTTATATGCTACTGGTTCATTTTCCCCCTCTAATTCCGTTACTATGTACTTCTGATGTAATTCTCGTTCAACTTTTATTTGATTCGGCTTACCATTGTAAGGTAGCCACATGTGCAACCAGTCAGTTGCGAAGTATCCGTGCAGTTTTTCTGACCAATCCCTGCTAAGAATTAAGCCATAAAATTCAGGGATATCAGCGACTAAAATGTCAATAACTTGACATACCTTCGGGTTGGATGATAGCCTTATGGTTACTTGATTTAGTTCGTCGATGACTTCGACTTGAGATCGATCCAGTTGAACTATGCGAACAGCAGATTTCTGTGGTTGAACATTTAGTTTGGTGCATATGGGCTTCGGTAAAATATTTGATGAAGCACTTGAATCCACTAAACAATTATGTACATTTTTGTTAAAAATTTCATAAGTAAGGAGAAAAGGGGCAGTATGAGATCTCGATCTACCTCCAATTAAAGCGATGTCATTTGGATCAATATTGTTAGTCGTATTAGTTGGAGGTCTTCCCATGTTCTGAGAAGCTTGAGAAATTACTGTGACAGGAAAAGGTTCAACTGACACAACATGTAATTCTTTCATCATTATCTTTTGTTGATGCTTTAGCTTGCTCAATTCGTATAGAGTGATATTGGCCCTAGTCTTTTTCATGTCTTCTATAATATTTTACTCCATTTCATCCGAAACGATTAGCGTTTTAGATGGAGTAGGTGAGTCTGTTTGGATTGGGCTAGTTTGAGTCGCTTTAGATGTTGTTTTCTTTGTTGCGACTTTATCCTTTGTTGCAGAGCTTACGCTCTTTGGTTTTGGGGTAGTTTGGGGAGGATCAAGCTGATTTCTAATTCGTGTGTTAATTGGGAATACTTCTTGATCTTCCTCTTGTGGGAGGATGAAATCCCACATTCCTTGTAATTCTATAACTTCTTCATCATCGGTTTGCCCTTCAATGGCAATTTCCTCTTCCACTTCCTCAGACTCAGCACTTGTTATAGCATTGGGTGGCCTCGAATCCGTTGATGGGCCTCTTTTAAAAGCTCTGTAGGGCCTTTTTGACGAAGTTTCTGCTACTTTCTTTTTTATGTCGACCATTTCATTGGACATGGTCTTCAGTACTTTTTGCAATCCCTCCAAATCGAATGGACCTTTTTCTTGTTTCTTCTTGGACTCTTCTTTGAAGGTGACCTTCTTAGACTTCCGTTCTTCTATCGTGGATTTCTTCTCTAAAGCTATTATATGTTTCTCTATTGCTATGGCTTCTTTCATGTTTTCGGCTAGGGTTGTTTTATTCGCCCTGTCCATGAAGATTGCTATGTTTGACGGTAATGCTGTGATATACCATTCACATCGCACTTCCTCACTAGGATGGGAAGCAGTAGGAATTTTGTTTAGAGTTTTATTTAAACGTAGATTGAAGTCTTCGATAGGCTCTCTAGATTCGGCTCTAAGGTTGGATAGGTCGTTGATTAATGTTGTTGTAGACTTGTCGTCACCAAACTTGGTTAGAAATTAGTCTTGGAAGATGTCCCAACTGGTAATAGATCTAGAGGGTAATGAGAAATACCACGATATGGCTGTTCCCTGTAGAGTATAAGGAAACAGTTGAAAAACAACATCTTCATTAGTAACCCGGTTGAGGTTGATGGATAGCATAAAGTTGTTTATGTGCTCTTCTGCTAGCATGCCTTCCTCGGGATTGAACTTGGGCAGCCATTTCTTAGGATGGGCCGGTATTTGACTCAAGGGTGCAGGCATTAAGACTACCCCAGGGTTGTTCCATGGAGACTGGCCCATTGCTGAACTGCTAATAGGGGGATTTGCAAAAGATGATCCTTGTGGTTGGGAAGATGAGGTGATTATGATCGTAGATGATTGAGGAGGAGTTGTAGTGATTCCACTAGGTGGATTGATAATGGTCTGGGGTGGAGGAGTGGATGGTTGACTACACGGTGGAGAGGTTGAGATGGATGATGTTGATGAAAGAGTCTCACTATCAGACCCCTTTAGGTGACTTCCTTGCTCCTTTCCTTTTGGGAAGAGGTAGGTTGACTTCGTGGTGGAGAGGTTGAGATGGATGATGTTGATGAAAGAGTCTCACTGTCAGACCCTTTAGGTGACTTCCTTGCACTTTTCCTTTTGGGAAGAGGTAATTCGGTTGGCTGAACACTGAACTTTTCACTCTTTAATCTAGTCAGGGGATGAGCAGGGTTATACTGCGAAGTCACGCTGCACTGAGATTTATCAGATCTTTGAGGGGAAATAGAAAATCGGTGAAGTTTGTGAATGAGAGATTTGACTTCAGGAGGTTCAATAACAGATTGTTCTGAAATGTCAGGATTTGTAGCAGCGGTTGATTCTCTAGCAACTTCTAATTCTAGATTTAAGTGTAATGGAGAAGTCGAGGGAGATGGTAAGGGTGATTTACTCTCAGAATGGTATTTTGATTTGGATTTACTTTCCATTCATAGTTCAGGCCCTCCTTCTAACGCCAAATATGTTGAAGGCCCCGAAAATCAGGTCAACAACAAGGTGGATACCTGCCCGGTCCGAACCTCAGTTGGCAGCTCCTTATCCGTTTGGTATAGCGGGTCCGACTGGGGATATGGGACCAGTTTCCCAATTCAGTGTGTGTGTGTGAGAAAGATGGGTACTTTTGTTCCAAATGGGATTCTTCTATCCTAATTCTAATCTAATGCTATGCTATTGTATTCTAATAAACATAAAAACATTGAAATTTATGCTAACCCGAGGTGTGATCTTTCTTCTATGCGATCTAAAAAGATTTCAAACAATAACTAGTAATAAAGATCATTCAGCTCTCATAAGAAAGGAATTCAATAAAGATGAACTACTTCGTATAAGAAGTTAGACGAAACAGTTGTCAAAACTTATCGCATAAATAAGCTATTCATACACTAAACATAAACAAATAGTTATCACCATACAAAAGTGACAAATGATAACTCAGACATCCATGTTGTAATATATAAACAACTGAAAACTAGATATCACTTTAACGCATAAGTAGAAATGCTTAAGAGATAAAAGTACCATTTATAACTAGTCATACTCATGAGCTTCAAGCCACAATTGATTTATTTCTCCTTGATTTAACATCCACTAAGAGTACAGAAGTGCAACATCAGTAGCAGATATCAAATGCAAATATCAAATAAACCCTGTTCCATTCATTCACCAAAACCTCCTCTGAGGGTGCAAAAGTGCATGCTCTGAGGACAGTTTTTGATAAATTTTCTGGACCCTTCTCTAAATGCATGAGAAGGGTTTAAATACTACTAACTAAATAACTTATTTACAGAAATTGAGGATTCGGTTTAAATGACCGTCCTCTTTCTAAGGAAAACTATTTCTAAAATTAAATCTACTATCTAACTATTTCTAAATTTGCTCCTTAATGTCACAAGCATTCAATATTTTCCTCAGTGGAGTCATCTGACTGTCTTCCATTTTTGGTTGAGTTAAAGCTAACAAAATCGACAAGAGCTGGCATTATCTTTTCAGTAAAATTGATGATATACTTGAGATTCATCCAATGACTATGCGACATCACCATGTATACCTGGTAAAAATCCCATTTCAACTTGGTTAGCCCTTGGACTACTTCTGCTTTTCCTCAGTCTTCTGTTTCCAGTTTGTTTCTATCGTTGATTTCTTGCAATTTTCGGGGCTTGCAGGTGACTGAGTAACTAGGAGCCTTCCTTTTCGAGCAATTTTTCTAAGAACTAATCGTGCATCAGAAAATGCCTCTGTTTCTTGATCCAGAATTTCCTTGATGCGTTTTTTTCCTCTTGTGCCTTTTTCTCTCATTCGGTATAAAGCTCAAAATTTGTAAAAATAGTGATTCTGTGAGCTCTTGACCTTGAGAATTAAACTGTCTGTTTCTAGTATCAGCATCGTTCAATACCCATTCAACCATGGTTGTATATGAGAAATCTATGATAGATGCCTCAGAAGAGTTATGCGGCTCTTTTTCTTCCTTAAGTAGATTAGGTGTGTCATCCGCAATGTACATTGGAGTGCTACCTTTCCTCGTCATAGTTTTCTACATACTACCCTGTATAACGCTTCGTCCTTCTTTCTTGCAGTTTACATTGATGTGGAAGTAATGATAAAAGACTAATGACAGGAAAACTTTTAAATGCCGAAGATATGCAAAACATGCCACCTTACGTGAACTATTTCTTCGAAAAACACGACATCATACTTCATTAACAACTGGCAATAACTCATTAATTCACATTAAAATACATGACCAACTCTTGGCTAAAAAGTTTTCTCGAATAATGAGCCAGAACCAACTGCGATGGAGGGGTCTTGCAATTTTTCTTTGCGATATCGCAGATCACTGTATCGCATTATCGCAATTTCATCGTGCTGTTTTTTATCGTAAGGTCGCAGTATCACAATATCGCGACATAGCAACTTCACAGTATCGCAATATCGTAGTGTCGTAGTATCACAATATCGCAGTATCGCAATATCAGAGATTGCTTAATCGTCATGTTTGATTCATGTGATTTTTGCGATGTGCGATATGCGATATCGCATATCGACGATTTTAGAGTTTAATGTGAGTGCTTCTTTAGCATATGTGATGCGATGAAGTTTCACGTCGCAATCTCGGGTTTTTCATCATTTTAACTCATTAGAATGTACGCTATCATTCTTGGCGCGATGCAATATCTCTTAAGGAGTGAATTTTATTTTCTTCATTATGAAACTTAGGTTTTTTAGATTTTTCAAGGTATTTTCCTAAGTCCATGATGTTGTAAGTTTTATCTAAAAAGAAAATATAACACTAATTGATTTTTTAGATTTTTACTGAGGGTCCCCATTTATTTAGTATTAGCACTAACACTTCATAAGGAGGGGGGTTGTTGGTGGCCACAACACACCTTTATCATCTTCTGATCATTCAAATGAGGAGATCAACCAGAACCTTAAATAAGATAATGTTGAATTTAAGATTCTTCTATGAGGAGTTAAAGAGGATAAGTACATATTTCAGCTTCAGTTTGGAGCCATGGAAGAGGCCTTGGAGAAGTTGAAGAACAATGATGGTTTAGAGAGTCCCTCATCATCTATTTCAGAATCAATACTTAAGGTAACCAATGTTGATTTTTATTCATTTGCATCTTCACATGATGTTATCTCTATTGGAAATGTGGAGATGCTGATTACATGTACTATCATGAGACTCTTTACCAAGATGGGATACAAAGGAGGAGGACTTGGTGTTAATGGCCAAGGCATGACTCAGCAATTAGAGGTTGTGTAGAGACCTCGATTTGGAAGTTTGGTATACACTGAAGGAGAGATCTCAAAGGTGTCTAAATATTCTGAGACATCGTTGAAACCATCGAGGAAAGAGAACGATGGGAGCACATCACCATCATCCCATGGGAGTGCACATTGTAGAGCAAGATTTGAGGAAAGGTCTCATCAGCATAATGGCATTGGAGACAACCAGGAAAAGTGTAACAAGTCTTAGTATTCCAGAGTTAATTTCGATTACAATCATGTTGCTAATGGTGAACATGAATCATGGCATAGAAAAAAAATGTATTTTTTCTGGTCAACATAACCATGAGATTTTTGAGTGATGGAAGAGAATGGTGACAAGAAAGAGGATGACGCACACAAGTCCTTATCCACAATAGGGAAAGAAGAACGTTAAGCAAATCTAGAGGAAGATGACTTATTTAAGTTATTGCACAAGAGGTGGTAACCAAAGAGCCACATGTTGGATGCTCCATTGAGAGAAATATCATAATGACAAAGTGCCCATGCATGAGCCAGTTTAAAATTTTCATCGAGAAACGAATCCACCACAGGGAGATGAACCATTCACTTTGATAAGTGGGAGATTTTGTTAAGTTTAGGTATGTTCTATGCTAGAGAAATTTATTTAAATTTTCACAGCTAGCAATCACATCAGCATTAAGACAAATTGTATATAAAACATAAATATAAAATGCATAAGACAAGCCAAGACAAGAAGACACAAGATATGGTGTGTGCTAGGGACAAACCCCACAATGTGTGGGGAAACCCTTTGATCAAATCTTCTTTTATCTTCAAAGTTTAGCAGAGAAAGAGGGAGAGAGAGTATGTTTACAATAGAAGTCAACACTTTGACTTATCTAGATCTAGCATAGATCATTTTGCATAATGATGAGATCAGTTGAAGACATTCTTCTTCAAGTGATTCTCAAGGTTACATCTTCACCTATCATCGTATTGCATCTCGTCCATTTGCTGCACCTTACTGTGTAGCACCATCATGCTGCTCATGATCACACTTATCATGATGCTACCCATTGCATCATTCATCACAGTTGCACCATTGTTGTACCTTTACTGAAATCATGCTCATTGTACCTTTTGAAGTTGTTATAGCAACATCTTTCCAATGATTAGATCTATTTATATCTTCATTGTGCTCTTTGTTAGATAACTTCATTTAGGGCTTCATTATTATAATGACAATTTCATCATGTTACATAAACACTATATATAAACTGTAGTGATAATTGAGAGATTACTGTTGCGACAATGATTGAGAAGCTCATCCTTAAATTGATGCCGAGACATTACTGCTGAGCTAGCAGGAGCACATATATATACTGATATCCTTTTTCATCCATCATAGCCTGCATAATTTCTAGCGTGTATGGTTTCTCTACCCTGCGTATAAAAGATTGAGAGCATTACGTTGAATGTGTAGACTGTGGCTACATTTGAATGTGTGTATATATATTTAGACTGAGTAGCGCCGTGTGTATATTGACTGAGAATATCTAGCTATTGTTGTGATGAAGGACTCTTCATTAACTGCGTTGAATCCAGATGTCCTCACATTGAAGCATGTAATGATTTTGGATGGCATCACATAGACTATCTTGTCTTCATGTTGTGTGTATAATCTCTTACCCTTACTATGGCTAGGTGGAGGATGGATCTTTATGACCTGTGTATTAATCTTGTGCCCTGTGAAATCCTAGACTACGTGTAGCCATGAATAACTTCATGTCCAACGCATATATCATATGCCCTGCATAACCCTAGATGCATGTATTCATTTCTATGAGTTGTTGCCCAGTGTATTTATGCCTAGCGTATTGACCAGCGTAACATATGATAGCGTGGTTCATTCCCATATGCATATTATACCTTTATGTATTGTGTTCTCCTCAGGATCAGCATATAATGGTTGCGGCTCTTCCATATGACAATGAAGCAAATTTAACACAAGACATTCTTGCGTGTAAGGAACAATGTATTCACAGATCTGCATATCAATGTACAACACCAGCGTATTCCCTAATCTTCGTATTAATGGTCTCCATTAAGAGCGTACAAGGTCTCTTTATGTATCCTCATAATCCTATGGCTACGGCTAGGGCATTACAGTAGTTAGGGCATCATAGTGGCAACTTCATGTCCAGTGTATGTTCTTCTTAGTATCTCACTCCTCCAAAAATGGAAGACGTGGAGAGGAGAAGATCACTCAAGAATTTTATATTCAAAAGACATCAAATCCTCATCTATTTATACCAAAAATGTATAGGTTTAATAGACATAACGTTTGGGCTTCTAGAACCTACACAAGTGCTGGTCAGCTTGATAATAATTACATAATCAAAATAAATTCATATCTCCATAAATACTTATCGGAATCGGATGATCTTAGGATCAATCCTACACCTCTCGACAAGAGGGATCCAATAAGAATATCAGCTGCCATAAATAAGTTGACCCGCAAGGAGTTTGGCCCTAGTTGCCAATTTTGACACTCCCTCTCAACTATGGAGAACTCCATCTACTGATCCATATGTCCGACTGTACTATCTCTGCCATTAGTGCCTTGCACTACTTTGCCTATCTCTGGTCAGCTCTGTTGGCTCTACTCTGCTCAACTTAGCTCTGATGAACTATGAAGAAGAAGAATTGATCGAGAATGAGTCATATCATTCTCCATTGACCCGAAGTTAGTCTCAAAGTGCATACCACTGGTTCTAGACCAATATCAACTGACTTGAAGTCAGCTTCATAGTAAGTACCACTCCTACCATTGGTCCCAGACTAGTATCGCAATCTCAGAGTGTGTACCACTGGTCTCAGACTAGTCTCAATCAACCCGAAGTCAGTGTCATAGTGTGTACCACTCTCACTGGTCCCAGACCAGTACTGCACTAACACATAGTCAGTCTTGGAGTATGTACCACTAGTCCGAGACCAGTCTCAACTGACCCAAAGTCAGTGTCATAGTAGGTACAAATCCTACGACTAGTCCCAGATCAATTTCGCAGGCTCAAAGAGTGTATTATTGGTCCCAGACTAGTCTCAACCGACCCGATGTCAGTTTCATAGTATGTACGACTCTCACTGGTCCCAAACCAATCTTGCAATGACACGAAGTGAGTCTCAGAGTATGTACCATTGATCCCAGACCAATCTCAGCCAACCCAAAGTCAGCGTCATAGTATGTACAACTCCAATCACTAGTCCTAGACCAGTATCATTGATCCCAGATCAATTGAGGTCATTCTAGCATAGGGAGTACGGTAGATATAACGATGCGTTTATCAGTACTACTATGGTCCCTAACTTCATTTCCCTAGTCATTGATCAGATGAGAGGTACTTCCCATGAGTCCCAGACTGCATGGGTAGGATGCCTCGACAAGAGAACTTAATCAATCACATCCTCATAAGAGAACACATCAATCCTGCTACAATCGCCATGGAGAACACATCAATCCTGCTACAATTTCCATGGACAACACATCAATCTAGGCCTCAGAGGAGAACACATCAATCTTACTACATAGGAGAATGAATCATCTTGTTCCATAGGAGAGCAAATCATCTTATTCTAGTGCGCACCACCAGGGGAGGGCGAGTCACCCTGTGGTCGTAGGTTGTTCCAGTAAGAATCACAAGCCCCCAGAGCTCCCAGAGCTCAATGTATGCAACATGCATGACCCTTTTACAAGGATCTCTTGATGACTCCAAGTCATATGGGAAAATCACAAATTTGATCTTTCCCCGAGGCTTTATCAAAATGTCAATGATAGGTGCCTATAATACTAGTGATTACCCCATTACTATTGTAGTTGTATCCCTTGTAAATATTATTGTGCCTCTATTTTCCTCATAATTTTATTACTGTGCCCCATAGAATCCCTCTATTGTTATTTTTGTGGCTTTATATTATTATTGTTAGGTCAGCTGGGTTATATTGTGACTCCTTAGACTCCTATATATAGAAAGGAGGTTTTGTCATTTGTATCATCCAAGAATTGTTTATTTATGTAACGTAAAGGAGGTTTTCCCCTCAAAGAGGCTGAATTCATATCTTTTCTATCTTTTTCTTGAGCTGGTTTCATAACATTTGGTATCAGAGCTTTGGATTCTAGGGTTTCATTGCTCCAAATAGGTCATCATGGCATTTTCACTATAAATTTTGTTCTGCGATGTTTCAAAAGCTAAAAGAAAAACCCATTTGAGAAGAAATCGTGCTGAACCTTGGTTCCAAATGTCAGAGATTTTTGTACTATATTGGCGGAGATATGATCTAAGGAAGTTGGTCTTTTTGCAGACTCCCGAATTGCATTCGAAACAGGTGACCTAGGGAAAATCGTCATAACTTTCTCTCTGAGCATCAGATTGAAATTTCATCAGAAGGTATAGAAATAGGACAGACTGTAGCTTCTTCTGTTTATTTTTCAGAGCCAAATGTCAAAACAGTGACTTGTGGCACGTCGTACAAATTCGCGCTACTGAACTAGTCTATAATCAGGTCACTGTGGGAGATTTAGCAGAACGCTTTCTTGGAGAATCCAATTTGGATCAAACTTGTGGTATTGGAAAGAGGACACAGAGTGCTACTACAGGTCACATGTTTAGAACTGGATGGTCTGAAATTACATAGATACATCATATTCAATATCAAGCTCCTACAAAGTGAAAAAAGATGTGTAGTTTTTTTTTAAATTTTTGCATAAGCTTGTTTTGAAAAAATAGTTTGAAGGAATTAAAAGGGCATAGTAAAGAATTATTATCGGTAATTGATTCCCCAGGGAAAGAAAATGCAAACATCTAGTAAGCAACCTGAAATCTCTAGCATGAATCATGAAGAAGAGGAAGAAATGCAACATGATATATCAAAATTACGAGACCAAGTGCAACAACTGTCGCTTGCACAAAAAGGAACAGAATGTAAGATGGATGGTTTAAAGAAAGATTTAGAAGCTAAGATGAATGTTTTAAAGAAAGGCATGGAATCTAAGACGGATTATTTGAAGATATATTTGAAGACAGACATGGAAGAATTGAAGATAAATATGAATAAGTTGCTACAAGAAATGGTCACTAATGGTGAAAGGGTAGTAAAGAAAACTCATGATGAGAACAAAATAAATATTAATCATGATTCCATAGACTCTAATGTTGGATCAAGGACCCACCATATTCCAAAAATCAATATGAGGAAGTTTGATGGCAAGGATCCCGCAACATGGATATTACAGATGGAGCAATTTTTTGATCTCAATAATGTGCAAAATACACAAAAGGTACATATTGCAACTTTATATTTGGAACCAAATCATTTTGTATGGTATCAATGGCTTTGCTGTCGTAAACAAATTATCACTTGGGCAATTTTTACAGAAGAATTGACAGCACATTATGAGGATACAAAAAGCAACACTTTTTTAAGCCAATTGATAAGTCTCAAACAAAAGGGTTCGATAATGGATCACATTGAGGAGTTCCAAAAATTGAACATAAGGGTAAAAAATATTCTAGAGGACCATAGGATTGATGTGTTCATAGGGACTTTAAAGGATAATATCCAACATGATGTTTGCCTTTGGGAACCTGATTCATTAGAGAAGGCTTTCAGGTTGACAAGAAAAATGGAAAGAAAAATTATGTCAACCAGGAAGCATACCAGTCACAACTATGAGGATGGAAGTGTTGTTACCCCTAGCCTTCCACAACCTATAAGATTGAAACCACAAAAATTGGAAGAAAAAAGAGAAAAAGGGCTTTGTTATAGTTTTGATGGAAAATACACTAAGGGTCATAAGTGTGCCGAGAAGAAATTATTCTACATAGATTTTGAAGAGGAAGAAGAAAAGGAGCAAGATAGGTCAAAGGAAGAGGATATAATCTAGGAACAAAGGCTGGATAAAGAAGAAATGAATCTCACCATATCTTTTAATGCATTGGCTAGAATTACCACTCCTTAAACCATCAATATAGAAGGACAAATGAAGAAGAAAAAGGTAATAGTGTTGATTCATTCAGGAAGTACCCGCAATTTTATTCATTGTAAGGTAGAAAAAGAATTGAATTTCTTCCTATATCTAGCACCAAAGTGTCAAGTGATTGTTGCAAATGGAGGAACAATAAATTGCTCTGGAAAATTCCATAATATCAAGCTATCCATGGGAGAATATGTATTGACTAGCCCAATGCTTTCCATTCCAATGGGAGGTGTTGATGTTGCACTAGGAGTCCAATGGCTACAATCTTTGGGTACAATAGCTTTTAATTTTCAAGAACTTTTCATGAAATTTTCTGTGGAAGGAAAGGAAGTTGAATTAAGGGGTATTTCAAGGAAATGAGGAAATATAATCAACTCTAACGGTATGACAAAGCTTCTAAAAAAGGAACAAAGAGGTGTAATTGCACAATTATGTTCGCTAGATGTTTCCACACCCGAATCATCTATTTCTCTAGATCTCCAAAAATTCTTGGACAATCATTCCAAGGTATTTGAGACTCCCAAAGGTCTCCCACCTATTTGTGATCATGATCATGCTATTCATCTAATTCCAAGAAGTGTTCCTCCAAACATCAGGCCGTACAGATATCCTTATGTCCAAAAGAGTGAAATTGAACATATGGTTGCAGAAATGCTAGAGGTTGGTATAATTCAAACGAGTCAAAGTTCTTTCTCTGCTCCAGTAGTATTGGTGCACAAGAAGGATGGATCATGGTGCATGTGTCCGGATTATAGGGAGCTCAACAAGCTCACTATTAAAGATAAGTTTCCCATTCCTGTCATTGATGAATTATTGGATGAATTGCATGGATCCATTTACTTCACCAAGTTCGATCTTCGTTCAGGATATCATCAAATCAAAATGAAGACTGAAGACATTTAGAAAATAGCATTTAGAACTCATGAGGGTCATTATGAATTTTTGGTCATGCCTTTTGGCCTTACCCAATGCACCCTCAACATTTCAAGGTTTGATGAATTCAATTTTCAAACCATTCCTTAGAAAATTTGTGTTAGTATTTTTTGATGATATACTAATCTACAACAAGTATTGGAAGGATCATGTTGAATATGTTGACAGGGTGCTACAACTATTGGAGGAGAAACAATTATATGCAAAAAGATCCAAATGTTTCTTGGAGTACAAGAGGTGGAATATCTGGGTCATATTGTATCTCATGAAGGAGTTAAGGTAGACCCTAGCAAAATTAAAGCCATTAAGGAATGGAGAATCCCCACATCCATAAAGCATATGCGTGGATTTCTCGGGTTGACAGGGTATTATCGCAAGTTTGTTAAGAATTATGGGAGAATAGCAGCACCTCTAACAACACTATTGAAGAAAGATGCATTTTTCATGGACTCTAGAAGCAACAAAGGCCTTCGAACATCTTAAAGAGGCAATGTGCCAAGCTATTAGCTACACCAGACTTCACAAAAACCTTTATTGTGGAATGTGATGCTCCAGGAAATGGAATTGGTGCTATTTTAATGCAAGATGGAAGACCCATTGCTTTTGAAAGTCGTCCAATCAAGGGAAAGTTTTTACACAAAGCTATTTATGAGAAGGAAATGTTGGCAATACTCCATCCACTTAAGAAATGGCGACCCTACCTAATGGGAAGACACTTCAA
>APFE031001086.1:10279-30361 GCA_000404065.3 Pinus taeda | reverse complement strand
GTTAGGTCAGTTGGGTTATATTGTGACTCCTTAGACTCCTATATATAGAAAGGAGGTTTTGTCATTTGTATCATCCAACAAATATTCATTTATGTAATGTAAAGGAGGTTGACCCCTTAAAGAAGCTGAATTCTAAAGCGTTGATCTATCTTTTCTATCTTTTTCTTGAGCTGGTTTCATAACAGTCAATGACCTATACATCAGTCTCAATGAGACGGAGCCTCATTGCTCATCGACTTACCATATCCCAGATAAGGCAGTATCTGATGTCTACCTGTTGGAGGAATCGATGAATACATGATTTCTCAATAATTGAATACCACCTCTAGTTGTCACAGAGAATCACAATTGTATTCATCATGTGTACAAATAACTCACTAAAGAGCTTCAACAACCAGACTGCCTCATAGAAGGCCATACTAGCAGTAATGTATTCTGCCTTGGTGGTGCTTAGAGTCACCGACTTCTGCTTCCTACTCATCTAGGATATCGAGGCAGATTCCAAAGAGAAACAACACTAAGAAGTGCTCTAGTGATCCTCCACATTGGCTACCAACTCATCATTCAAATAATCATGTGGTTTCATATTTCTCGTAGTATATCTCAATCCATGAGAGATTGTTCCTTGAAGATATCTCAAAATATTCTTGGCACCAATCTAGTGAGGCTCAACCAAATATGAGCTCACCATACTAACTGCAACACATATGTCCAAATCGAGGTTCTCCAAGAACATCAACATGAATGAGTTTATGAAACCCAGAGGCATTTCCCAAATCAGGTCCGACATCACTACCATATAACTTATTTAAGGTTAAGATCCTCGAGGTAGTCATAGGCTTGGAGCTTATCTTTCCACATTCAGAATGTAAGTCCCTCTATCTCCTATGAATGAGAGGGTCTGCACCTTCCAAACATAGTTGTCGGTACAAGAGGTTTATCATCCACAACCTTCGAGTAATGGTTTGGATCGGTTTCACTCCTAGTGAATCTCAGCTGCATTAGACAACTATCAATCCTCTCATACTATGCTAGGTGTTTTGCTTCAAGCCATAGAGGGCTTTCTTCCACCTATATACTTCAGATTCTTGATCATGAGTCTCAAAATCCTCGAGTTGTTCCAAGCCTATGGACCTGGTACATCAGGGGAATGGTCCCCTTATAATATTTTCCTTTGGTACATTTCAGACATGTACCCTCATGTTCCTTTTTGAATTCAGGCATCCTAATCACCATCTGACTCACAGTCCTCCAGTGCTGAGTCATTTGACATTGTCCCCAGTGGACTTCTTGCAACTTGATGCAACCCCAAACTCAAAAAACATCTTTGAAAGATCTATTTTCAAACATGTACCTTTCAATCGCTAAGTGCCACCGTGTAACCTTTGACTTCCATTTCCGAGATGGACACTAGGTTCTTCTTGCAATTAGGTACATAAAAGAGATTCTGGGGTTCCTTGCTTTCATGGATGATTCAACCATTTCCTTGATGACCTGCATTACTAGTCATTCCTTTGATCATTGAAGATGTCCCAGGAATGATTGTTATCTTCATCAAGAGATGTGACTCTGCCATTCAGACACTCCTTCACATAACGACCGAACTTATTTCAACAAGGCATCCACCTTTGCTTCCACCGTTAGATCTGAACTTCCCAATGAAGTGATCTTTAGATGGGCCATCAAAAACTTCTATTGCACCATTCTGATAACATTATCTGCTTCGACTTCTCCCTTAGTGAATGAGAAGAGGAATAACGATCCCATTGATCCTTTTGTCTTGTCTCAATTGACATTGGTGATTTCTCTTTCACTCTTGCTTGGGCATTGTCTTCACCTCAGATATGATACCATGTTAAGTTTAGGTATGTTCTATGCTAGAGAAATTTATTTAAATTTTCACTGTTAGCAATCACATCAGCATTAAGATAAACTGCAGATAGAACATAAATATAAAACACAGAAGACAAGCCAAGACAAGAGGACACAAGATATGGCACGAGCCAGGGACAAACCCCACAATGTGTGGGGAAACCCTTTGATCAAATATTCTTTTATCTTCAAAGTTCAGTAGAGAAAGAGAGAGAGAGAGTACATTTACAACAAAAGTCAACAATTTGACTTATCTATATCTAGCATAGATCATTTCATATAATGATGAGATCAGTTGAAGAAATTTTGCTTCAACTAATTCTCAAGGTGACTCCTTCACCTATCATCATGTTGCATCTCATCCATTTGCTGCACCTTACTATGTAGCAACATCATGATACTCATGATCACACTTATCATAATGCTGCCCGTTGCATCATTCATCACAGTTGCACCATTGTTGTACCTTTACTGAGATCATGCTGGTTGTACCTTTTGAAGTTGTTATAGCAGCATCTTTCTAATGATGAGATCTATTTATATCCTCATTGTGATTTTTGTTAGAAAACTTCATTTAGGGCTTCATTATTATAATGACAGTTTCATCATGTTACATAAACACTATGTATAAATTGTAGTGATAATTGAGAGATTACCGTTGTGACAACAATTGAGAAGCTCATCCTTAAATTGATGTTGAGACATTACTGTTGAGCTAGTAGGAGCACATATATATACTGATATCCTTTTTCATCCATCATAGCCTTCATAATTTCCAGTGTGTGGTTTCTCTTGCCTGTGTATAAAAGATTGAGAGAATTACGTTGACTGTGTAGACTGTGGCTACATTTGACTGCCTGTACATATATTTAGATTGAGTGATACCATGTGTATATTGACTGAGTATATGTAGCTATTGCTACGATGAAGGACTCTTCATTAACTGTGTTGAATCCAAATGTCCTCAAATTGAAGCGTGTAATGATTCTGGATGGCATCACGTACATTGTCTTGTATGCTATGCGTATAAGTTCCTACCCTTACTGGTGCTAGGTAGATGATGGATCTTTATGACCTACATATTAATATTGTGCCCTGCGAAACCCTAGACTACGTGTCACCATGAACAACTTCATGTCAAGCGCATATATCTTATGCCCTACATAAACCTAGACACATGTATTCATTTCTATGAGTTGCTGCCTAGTGTATTTATGCCCAACGTATTGACTAGCGTAACAAATGACTACATGGTTCATTCCCATATGCATATTATACTTTTATGTATTGCGTTCTCCTCATGATCAAAATATAATAGCTACGGCTCTTCCGTATGACAACGAAGCAGATTTTACATGAGACTATCTTGAGTGTAAGGAACAGTGTATTCCCAGATCTGTGTATCAATGTGCAACATCAATGTATTTCCTAATCTACATATTAATGGTCTCCATTAACAGCGTACAAGGTCTCTGTGTGCATATTTATAAGCCTACGGCTACGGCTAGGGATTTACAACAGCTAGGGCATCATATTGGCAACTTCATGTCCAGTGTATGTTTTTCTTGGTGTCTCACTCCTTCTCCAAAAACCCAAGACGTGGAGAGGATGAGATCACTGAAGAATTGTATATGCAAAAGACATCAAATCCTCATCTATTTATACCAAAAATGTATAGGTTGAGTAGACATGACGTTTGGGCTTCTAGAACCTACACAAGTGCTGGTTGGATTGATAATAATTACATAATAAAAATAAATTCATATCTCCATAAATACTTATCAAAATTGGATGATCTTAGGATCAATCCTACACCTCTCAAAGAGAGGGATCCAATAAAAATATTAGTTGTCATAAATAAGCTGACCCACGTGGAGTTTGGCCCTAGTTTCCAATTTTAACAGATTTTTTTTGTAGATGTGTTAGCTTGTCATGGTTGTATGTTTTTAAATCATATGTAGTAGTTTAGATTGTAAAAATGGTTATGTGTTTTCCAAAAATTGATGTTTTGGACTTGTATTGATAGCTGGGGTATTGATTTCCATTTTGCCATAAACTTGACCACAGAGTATGTGTTATAAAATCATGGAAAGTATGGGACTCTTGGGTCATAGTTGGTCATGAAATATAGCATGTAATTTGAAAAATATTTTACTACAGGTTTGTAGAGGAAGTAGGCGTCAGCTCATCACTTATGGCTCCAAAGAAAAAAGGTGAAGGTGAAGGAAGGGTAACTTGTCAGGACACTTGTGGTGCATATAGTGAACACGATAGTTGCAAATTATGTTCATGATTTTGGAGGACCAAAAGCTCCTCAGTGGAGAGCAGTGATCTAGGTGGCTTCAAACACACTCACCAGTGCAATATTATTTAGAATAAATCAAGAATGAAAATGGTCATGATGCTCTCAAAGTAGAACCAAATTGAAGAGCTCATCTCCTTGATTCCAAAAGTGTGAATGACACTCAAATCCGAGTTCGTAGGAGGGAAATAGAGCTAGTCAAAGTTTTGGTCATACTAGGCCAAGTGGCGGGCTTAATGATCCTACAAATTGGCCCAGACCCGGCACACAAAATCCATCCACTGAGTGAGTGAAATTCTAGCCTACGTTTTTTTCCCAATATCCTTTATTTTCATTAAAACTGCAAATGACCATTAGAGTATAAAAAAGAAAAAAAAAATTGAATATATGGGGTGGGGTCCACCAACCCACCAACCCCGTGATGACCATATGATATATATATAATGCTAAAGAAAACATTGATGGGGCCGATGACAGTTGAACCCGCCCAACCCATGTTGGTCGATCCCCAACAGCCAGCCCTGTAAAACATGCAAATAACACAAACTGTTTTCCATTTAATTAAATGCAACAACCATCAGGCGCACCAAAACATTTATGCACGTTGAGTTTGGAAGGGGTGGGATTTTATCTCCTAACCCCTGGGTAACAAACCTCCATGAAACACTTCGCCAATGACCAACTCTTCGAAAATTCTGCCACCCTTCAACAATATAAACAATGTGTTTTCTCATTCACTAGGAGAGAGAACCAATAGACCAAAGGCGTGCAAGTAACGTGTGGCAGCGCAGACAGGTCCACCTTGGGCACATAATCGATGCAAGTTCCAATAACATTCTAGGAGAATATTATTATCTATATTCTTTTAAGGAATCTTGGAGATTCCCTCAGAGGTTAAAATTCATTATGTCATAATAAAATAATGTTTAGAGTCATTTTCTTGAAATTTTAATAGGTAAAGTGATGGTGAAGTAAGATTCATGATCTAAGGAGATGATTTGCAGGCACCCCACTGAAGATAATCTTTAGAGAATCTTGAGGAATCTTTTGATTCCCTTGGATGTTGAGATTCACCAGATTCAAAATACGAATAAGTTCCTACTCAAAAGTCTCATAATTATGCAAGGATCTCAATGGTGACATCATATTTACCTTTTGAGGAGCATATATTTAGTTAGCCCATGGAGCATATGAAATTCTAACAACATCACAGAAGTAAAAGGTCTTGGATAATTTTGTTAGCTAAAGAAACGCCTATCAAGTTGGGTATGAGATCGGTCTTCACACTGATGTGAATTGTGAGCATGAATGACTGAATATGCAACAATGGAGGATGACAAAGAAATGTATGAGGCCTTTCTTAGTATTTCCAAAATGGTGGACATAATGTATGAATATTATGATGAATGATAGAAATAAAGGGCAAAGAATGATGCTCCATCCACATATTCCATTTTACATTCATCGCCTTCATAATCCTCTCATCATTTGAATGAGGAGATAAGCCAGAGCCTTCAAGTAGATAACGATGAATTGAATATGCTTATACGAGAAGAGAAAGAGGAGAGGTAGTGATTGGAACTTCAGTTGGCAGGCACGTAAGAGGCCTTGGAAAAAATTGAAGCACAACAACCTATTAGCGTCACTCTGATAATAAAAAAATTATAAATAAAAAATTATAATTAAATAAATCAAATCTCGAGAATTAGGAGTTAGTTTCTCAAATTAGGTAGTTTAGTTAGGATGAGAGATTCTCTCCAACTAGTTAGGCTATTATATTAGCATGTTTTTGAGGTATTTTCTCAACCATAGTGTCCAAGATAGATGTACTAACTTGAGACAAACTTCCGCATGTATTTATTTGTACTATTATCATTATTTGTACATTGGATTACATTATGAGAGGAATACATTGGGGCTCTCAGGCCTTCTCCGCCATGTCTAGTTTGGGTATATTTCTTCTACTTATTTTATGAGTGTTTTATTAGTTTTATTAAATTTGTTCATGTGGTATCAGAGATTGTATCCTGTTGAGGATTCAATTGTGCGTTCAAACACTTTGTATTCTCTTTCTGTTCAGCACTGAATATTCAAAATTGGATTGCATCATGAGAGGAATATAGTGAGGCTGAGGCCTTTTCCACCATTTCTATGTATCTGATATTTTTTATGTGTGTTAATTTTGTTTAGTATCCTACATGTGGTATCGGAGCATTTAGCTGATTGAATGAGTTGATCCATAGAACTGTGGAAATCTCTGAGCCACTTGACCAATGTGTGATGCCAGCAAATCTTCACCTAGTAGCATGGATGTTCCCATGCAAGGGGTCAAATACGCACGTATTGCAGCTAAGTCGAATGGTCATGGTGCTATTAGAGGAGTAGAGATAGGTTGTACAAATAGATCTACTAATGTACCTAAAGATCAATCTAAAAGCAAACCATGGCATGCCTTCACATCTTCCTCGACCACTGTTAAGGTCCAATTCTTGTCATTTAACAAAATTTCCAGAGGGAAACTTGGACTTCTGTTTTATTGGGAATGAAGAAAATGTTGAAAACTTAGTTGTTAGCAAGGTACAATAGGAAGAAATTACTGCAAAACATGAGGTTGTTTTGGGTTCAGGCCAGCGGCGATGTTTTAGTCCTTCAACTATTGTTCATGATGAAATTGGAAAAGGTCCAACACGTTCTTACTCTTTCATTACAGAGCTAGGAAGTGTAGTAAATAGCCTGCACAAATAAGCGAATCAGCCAAAGGGATTACAGAACTATGTGTCATTGAAGCATATGTCAAAATTGAACACACCAAAATAACATATGCATCTATGCATCTTACAAGCAATTAAATCTAGAAGCACACATCAAAATCTGTTTTGGTATGTTTAGTGTATATAATTATTTGTTTCCTCATCTGAGAGAAGGATGTAACCAAATCCATAAATTTCTTTGTGATGTTTTTTATTGGGTTTCATTTGCATTTTTGTCCTGAGAGATCGAACGACAAATAGATAAGGCATCTATGTGAGGCTTCGAAGTGCCAATAAAAATCTACAGTATGACAAATTGGAATGGTTACTGATGTGTATACATATGGCAGAATAAAATGAAAATAATCTAACTCAATTCGATTTTTTTTCCATATTCTATATAATCAGTGATCCAAGATTTTTCTCCCATTCTTGATGGGCATCAGAATTGAGAATGGGTCACTTCATAGCTTCAATCCACCATCCGACAATGGTGTGTATGAACTTTTAAAAATTTTACTATTTGTTTAAAATCGGAAGCATGTGTTTAAATCAAAATCCAAAATTTATTCACCTTTCTTAGAAGTAACTTTATATCACTTTTCAAGTGATTTCATAAAGGCTTTTTATTGTGTGAAACGTTACGTAAGAAGGAGTTATTTTGAAGTTTTGAACATTATTTTTGTTATTGAGAGATAAGATATATAAATTTTCTGTTGGGAGTGATGGAAGTAGAGTGAATCTTTTGTAACAGACTGATAAGCTATAGGTTGTAATTTGGAGAAATAAAGTGTATAGAGAATAGGTATATTTTGGAGCTATAATTATTTTGTATTTGGAGTGATAAGTGAATTTTTTACAGAAAGTCATTGTTGCACACCAAAGTAATATTTTACTTTGGGAGTGATTGAGTCAGTGCGAGGAGTTTTTGAAGACAATTTCCTTCCAAAGTTTGCAAGTGTGACATTCTCATTGAGAAGTTTCCACGACAAAGCTGTGATATTAAAGAATGATGTACTCCAGTAATTAATAAAATCATATTTTTTGTGGTGCTTGTGTCCTAGATCTTCCCAGAATCGAATAAGTGGATCTTAGGTACATCATTTGTAATGAGTGCGTGTGCATGACTTGTGTTCAGATTATCAAAATGCTCTCTTTGTATTATGCTTAAAAAACTACATGCACATAAGCAATCTTAAGTATAAGAACGCTTAATCAAGCCCATGTAATCAAGCTTAATTACACAATCGCAAATCGTCGCATCATTAACTTGATAAGATGATCTTCCAAGAAATCAAGTTAAGGATGCTACACAATCAAGCATATTCAAGCCAAGATGACATCAACATCATCAACACTTTTTGTATCACTTGCAGATAAACATTTTTTAACAAAATTGTACGAGTGTATTGTCAGTTGTAACTGACATTCAAATTTGAATTGTTAAGGTGAATACGTTAAGTCAAATAAGACTTCAACTTCAGTCATCAACATTGAACTTGTCATTTGTCTCTTGGGTGCATTTTCGACACTTTTCAACAACCTTCCTTTTTTAAAACCAGCACATTCAGTGAGTACATTCAAGAAATTACAAAACTTCAGTAATGAATCAAGAAAGTTCAAGGAAGCCATCTAGCAAGCAATCATCATCAAATGAGTGTGAATTTTATTATTCTATTCTTCAAGCTCAATAAGAAATAAATCAAGGGAGCATGTCATTCAAAAAACCAAAGCAAGCGAGTGTGTCATTCAAACAACCAAGCAAGCAAGTGTGTCAAAATCAAGTCAGTGTTTAACGCAAGTGCAATAAGTAATAAATAAAGGGAGTGTGTCATTAAAACAACATAGAAAGTGAGTGTGTCATTCAAACAACCAAGAAAGCGGGCGTGTCAAAATTAGGTATGAAAGTTCAAAGCACGACATCTACAACAAATGAGCCAGTGTGAAGTTGATTGAAGAATTTATAAATTGTCAGTGAAGCATTCAAACAAAGCGATTGTCATCAAGCGAGCATGAAATCAAGAGTTCAAGAAACCAAGTTATAAAACTATAGCAATTGTTTAAAGCTTTAGAAATAAGAAAAAGTACAAGCGATCCTGAATTCAAAGTGAGAAAGCTAACATGGAGACACACATTCAACTGTCCCAAATTCTTAACAATTTGATTTTATCATCAGCTGGTGACATGGTGAACATTAGCAAAAACAATCTTGCTAATATTCAAGTGCATATCCAACATGCACATGAAATGATTTATTTTCTTCAACTAGAGTCTCAACTACAAAGAACTGAGTTACTAGAGAAGAGTGATGCTTCCAATTCTTTGAATAATACAAATACAATTGTTGATTCCAAGTCATTGATCCAACCAACTTCAAGTGTTGAAGTGGTCCCTGATCTAGTTCAACTTTATTCCAAAGCAATCATCAAGCCATGGGAAGAAATCCAAAGTAACAGAAATCGATGAGGCTTAGGATATGTCATAGATGAAACCGAATTTCTTATCCCATATTATTCAAGGCCCATTCAGTTTGTCAGTGCAGGATATTTTGCACAAATCACATTGGCTTGTTTTGAGAAAGTTGAAGAAAAACAAAAATACACACAAATTGAAGTTGCAATCAAACAAACATGCACACACACTGAATTTGCAATCAAACAAAAATGCCTTCATTGTTAAAAAACCGGTCATCTGGAAGATCAGTGGTTTAATCTCCATCCTTGTCACCATTGTGGAAAGTCAAATCATTCATCATCACAATGAAGCAAACAACAACAATCAACCAGATTTAAGATAAATTATTCATGGAATGATCCTTGGGAATGGTCATCCATGGTCAGAAGATAGTATAAGTTCTACAATCGCATTCACTCACACATATTGTAGCCAACGGTAAAAATGAAGATGGTACTTTCATGTAGATGAACGGGGGAGTACACTAGTGAAACTCTCCTATATCTTGGTTGGGGGGAGGAAGGGGGAATGTTTGAAATCAAGTGAAAATAATTCTCTTTTTTCAGCTAACAAAAGGGTGGAAGTGTTAGTGAAATTGATAGTGGTTGTCAGACTGAAAGTCTCAACAACATCAGTGAAGCAACTAGTGGGCATTTTCATCAGCGAGTGAGCATCAACAAATTTGCTAATGGGCGATCGACAACAAAGTCTGCAGTGAGAAATTTTCTAACACAAAAAAGGCAACAGAGAGTTGTTTTTCAATGTCATCAGCCAGTGGGTGATCATCATAAATAGATTCACCAATGGGCGTCAATCAACTTTTAAAAGTGGACAAACAAATACGCCAGTGGGCGTTCATCAAATTTTTTCATTGGAAACAGGATGTTGATTTCAAGAAAAGCAAAGTTGGATCCTTTTGTAGCTTGGCACATGATGGAGTTGTCCATCGACATTCAGAGATGAATCAAACATGCAATTGACTCATGGTCTCTTCATATTGCAGTTTCTTTAGCATCCATCTTTGGTTATTTTTCAGGCAAATGTTTTTTGAGGAACAACTTGAGAACTTGGAAGAGGGTTCCTTGTGGATATTTTGAATTTATCATTGAGGGGGTAATGTTAGCCTCGCTCTTATAATAAAATAATTATAAATCCAAAAATATAATTAAATAAGTCAAACATTGATAATTAGGAGTTAGTTCCTCAAACTAGGGAGTTTAGTTAGGATGAGAGATTCTCTCCGACTAGTTAGGCTCCTAGATTAGTGTGTTGTTGAGATATTTTCTCAACCATAGTGTCCAAGATAGATGTATTATCTTCAGAAAAACTTCCTCATATATTTATTTGTACTATTATCATTCTTTTTACATTGGATTTCATTATGGGAGGAATATAGTGAGGCTCTCGGGCCTTTTCCACCTGTCCAGTTTGGGTATATTTCTGCTATTTATTTTATGAGTGTTTTATTAGTTTTATTAAATTTCTTCACAAATAGAGTCTTCAAGTAGAGCATACTGAATTGAGGAGGATTCCACAAGAAGAGAAAGAGGAAAATCAGAGACTGCAACTTCAGCTACAAGCCACGACAGAGGCATTGGAGAATTTAAAGAACAACGAAGGCTTAGAGAAACCTTCCTCACCTATTTCAGAATCAATAGTTAAGGCAAACAATGTTGACTGTTCTTTAGTTTCATCTTCACATAGTGTTATTTCTATTGGAAATGTGGAGATACCATTTACAAGAGCTGTAATGCAACTTCTTACGAAGATGGGGTACAAAGGAGGATGACTTAGTGTTAATGGACAAGGCATGACTCAACAATTGGAGGTTGTATAGAGACCTCGATTTGTAGGTTTGGGATACACTAAAGGAGAGATACCAAAGGTGTCAAAATCTTCCAAGACATTGTTGAAACTATCAAGGAAAGAGAATGATGGGAACACTTCACCTTCATCCCATGGCAGTGCACATTGCATAGGAAGAGATGAGGAAAGCTCTCATTGCCATAATTGCACCAAAGACAACCAGGAAAGGTATAATAAGTCTCAGTATTCTAGAGTTCATTTCGATTAAAATCATTTTGTTAATGATGAACATGAATCATGGAAAAGAAAAATATGAAGTTTTTGTGGTTTACGTAACCATGGGATTCTTGAGTGTTGGAAGAGAATGGCAACAAGAAAGAGGATGAGGTGTGAAATGCCTCCTCGAAAGTAAGGAAAGAAGAATGTTAAGAAAACCTAGACGAAGATGAATTATTGTAGTTATTGCAATAGAGTTGATCACCAAAGAGCCACATGTTGGAGGCTCCATCTGGAGCAATGTTATAAGGACAAAGCGCCTGTGCATGAACCAGTTGAAAAATTTATTTGACAGTGTCAGGCGAGTTAGTAACTCCACAAAGTTCAATTCATATTATTCCTTTAGGTTGGTATTTATTATATACATGAGGGAGACTGTTCACTTCATCTATCAACGACTGTTCATATTACTTATTTATTTGTTTACATTATATTCACCCAATCCTAATGATTAGGTGTCAACATTCCCCCGCTTAATCTGAAGGGATGTTGGTGAGTCCAAGTGTCATTTTGAATCATTCAAGCTTTTCTCTTCCAAGTTCTTTGGTGAAGATGTCGGCCAGTTGCTCATTAGTGGAACAATGATGGAGATGGATTGTTTTGGCCTCAACATGACATCGAATCAGATGATATTTGGTATTGACGTGCTTCGTTCGATCATGGAACTTTGGGTTCTTGGCCAAATTTATTGCAGAGGTATTGTCAATCATGGGTGGAGTTGATTGTAATTGTTTTAGCTATAAATCTTTAAGAATTTTCCTAAGCGACACAATTTCTTTTGTTGCTTCAGCTGTTGCCATGTATTTTGCTTCTGTTGTGGAATCTACTTGAACTGATTATTTGCGTGATCTCCAGGAGACAACTCCTAATCCAAGACTCAGCATATCCTGAAGTACATACCCCAATTTCTTTGTCTCCATCAAAGTATTAAGTCTAGTATCCAATCAAATTGAAGTCGTCCACCTGTGTATACTTGATTCCAAAGTCTTGAGTGTTGGTAACTTTAATTGTTTATTAATTCAAACAACTAAGTACTACATATATTGTCAACCCAGGGAAGTCTGTTTATTTCAAAGGCAACTATGTAGTGTATGTGCTCAATCTCGAAAGAAATAAAGTTGTAGTAATAAATAAACTAGTCACACCTCGCTCCAAGAAAACTGAAGCTTCACTCTGAGTTACAACAAAAATAATCTATTGTAAACAATCACCAAAGAATGCTTAATTTCACTAGAAGAGTAATCTAATGAAAAAGAATCAATATGAAAATGAAAACACTATCTATGCTGTAATAGAGAACAGGACCCTATTCCCAAAGCAAGAATCTTCAGCACTTGTTTCTAATTACCATGCTTGCCAACTTACTCTGTAAAGTCAATTGCCAATGAATCACTCATGAACTAACTGTAGATGAACTAAGTAATGCAGCAATCAATTGGAAAATAGAGTTTACCAATAATGCATAGCAATATTTAGTAAACAGAACTTTTAACAAGGTATGAATAAGAAACACACTTAACACACTACAGAAATATAATGGGTGAATCTTGTGATGAAGGTGGGACCTATCCTCCTCACAAGATTTCCCAGGAAATGAGAATTAGAAAGAAATGTTCAGAACAGTATTTTATTCATCCATCACTATGTCATGTTACAAAAAGATTCCAGTTATGTTCCTTCAGCTAGACCTTCCCACAGTCTGTCCGCCCCCCTTTAATGTAGGTGTCTCCTCTTTTTAAAGAGGAGACATCTATTACAATAGATTACATTGTAAGTCCTATTTTTAACCCAATATACCAAAATACGGAAATCAGTTTTCCCATCAACAAAACGCTATTACAATGATTATAGTAATGCTGACTTTCGATCATGGTCATTACATCCAGTGTAGCAGCTCCTTCGATGATCTTCTTTTGTTGCTATCAAATATAGAATGAAAATCATGACTATTTCAACGATGGGATTTGCGCGTTGTTCTTACTGTTTCAACAACTATAGAAGTAATCTTGCAGTCTCCAGGTTGTTTCATCAACGTGGACTACACATCGTCCTTTAACTTTTTCAGCAACCATCCGATTCAATGATTAACTATGAAGATAATGTAACTATATGTAAAATAATTAAACGTATAGTAATGAGAAGAAATATTATGTACCTTTGGAACAAATGGGTTAAAGTAATAATATGAACTTAAAATATAGGTTGGAAAAGGATGACATAATAGCAAAATATATGGTAAAAAAGTGACAATATGGGATCCTAACATCCCCCCCAACTGAAGGATTTGCATGTCCTCATGCAACTTTATTCTAACTCTTAGTCTGAATACTGGGCCTTGCAGTGTAAATTACTTAGGCAGTAAGTGTAGAAGGTGTTATCAGCCAATTCTCTAAAACCATAAGCATGCTATAATTTCTGCCATGTTGTTGCCTCCTCCTTTTTGGACAACTTGAAGTAAGTCTTATATTTCTGTGTTGGTAGCCATAGAATAGGGAAGTAAAAATGATATCCTAGCCATTTTTTGACACACTGTTGGATGCATTTGACATAGTTAGGTAGTCATGAAATTGTTGTTTCCTTCCTCTCCTTAGGTGAATGTTCCCAAAATAAGTTGTTTTCCTATAAGGCAAGAGCTCCCTTGGCTTTGAAATAATGTTGGCAGTCTTTTAAGACTGCTGCCTGTAACTATCTAATATGCTCGGTCATCCCTTGTTGCCTTAAAAACTGATGATATTCAGCAATGAAAATGGCAACATTTTGTGGCTCAGGTCGAATCCACATAAGGCGATTTTCTTCATTATTCCTTGCTGAAAGGAAGGCATTATGCCACGTAGACAAAGGCCCTGATCTAAATATCACCCACCAAAGAATTCAGATTGAGTTTCCTATCCTTGGGGATGGCTTCGTTATGAACATACAATTCATAGAGTAAATTTTGTTCACTGATTGATGCCTCTGTGAAAGTTTTGACAAACTGTTGGGGTGTAGATACCTCATGAGGTCGCCCATCTATGATTGCCTTTACTTGGAAGAATGCTAAACGTTCTGCAAGAAACAAAGAGCAATTAGAGGATAGTTTCTTGGTGGCCAGTAATCTTGGAACCAAGTCAAACATGATGGACAATGTAGTTTTTAATTGTTTATTTTCCTTGTTTTGGGCACGAGACTACTCCAAAACTTCCCAGTTTGCATATATGTGATTTTTCCATGATGCTTTGTGTTCCCACAAGATTTTCTCTTGTGAAATAACATATTCCTTCTTCCATTTATCCATTCGTGCTTGAGTGTTACTGGTCTGAGTGAAGATAGTTTTTGTAGGTCGAGGTTCAGTCTGAGTAAAGACAGTCTTTGTAGGCCAGGGTTCAGTCTTAGTAAAGACAATATTTATAGACCAGAGTACAGGAGTTTTAGTTTTAACAATCACCGTAGGCCAAGGTATTTGTGGTTTAACCTCTTTTTCAAAAATCTTTGAAGGCCCTGCTAGTTCTTGTGTAACATCAGGGTGTTCCTTTTTAATTGCAATAGAAGTAGATGCAAGGGTGGCTCTAGGCAGTGGAACTTCAACTATTTTATAACCAACTTGATGATAAATATTACCACACTGGCTCCAAATATATTAATTATACTGATATTTCTCTGTACTCTTCTCAGCTGTGGATGATGCACGAGCTAAAGTATACAAATTAAGCTCTCTGTCAATTAGGCTTCCCTTGTCGTTATTAATTCTTGTTTATAAGTTTCGAGTTCGGATTTTAAAAACTCGTTTTCCTGTATAAGGGAAGCGAAGGTGACTGGGCTTTGTGTAGCAATGGTAGGCTCAGTAGCTGATTCCAGTGAATGAAAGGCATGTTGTTTCGTAGCAGCTTCATCATTCGAAGCCTCAATAGGTGGTTCTTGTGTGGCAACTACTGAACCATCAGCTCGTTTTGCAATAGCTACATCATCTTGAGCATCCAAATTTTGCATACCAGCAGATTGTTCTTGTGTGACAACTACTGATGAAGTAGCTGGTTCTTGTGTAATAGCTACAGTTTGTGCAATATGTTGGTTACTTTGTTCATCAGCAGTTGGTTCCGTTGTAGCAACTACTAAATTAGTAGCTGGTTCTTGTGGGGAAGCTACACCTAGGTGGTCTATTTTCTGTTCATCAGCAATTTGTTCTTGTGTGGCAACTGCTGAATCACTAGCTGGTTCTTGTGGGGCAGCTACACCTAGGTCTTCTGTAATCTGTTCATCAGCTGGTGATTCTTGTGTGGCAACTGCTGAATAAGTAGTTGGTTCTCGTGGGACAGCTACATGTTGTACATCATCTTGGGTATCTAAATTTAGTGGATCAACAACTGGTTCTTTTGTGGAAGCTACTGAATCAATAGCTAGTTCTTTTGTGACAGCTACATTTTTTGAAAGAAATGATGTCACAAAATCATGGGCATCTTGCATTTCAGTACCCTAGGATGATACAGGTAAAGGTTCAGGTACTTAGGACAGTGGTGAGGTATGGGGTTTTAGGCTAATAGGTGGTGAATTCATAATGGTAGTAATAATTGTTGCTTTAGTAGACGTCCTCATTCATCTTTGACGTAGAAAGGCAGAGAAAGCAGTAGTTTTTCTTTTGTGAGTGGTTTTTTCAGGGATGGTGGCTTCTTTGGTTGAAGCCCTTGTTTGTATTTTAGGTGGAGAAGTAGTGTTGTCCTGCCTTTTTTGTTTTATCTTAGCAATGGGAAGGTTGTCATCATAATCATCACTAGGGATATGGAGAGTGGGATTGGATGATTCAGCTAAATTATGGGGTGGAGTCAGTGTAGTGGAGGGGAAAATTGGATTGGCTGCTGCGGGTGGTGGAATTTCTAGGGAGTAAAATATGCTCCGTAGTTGTTGTGTGAAATGATTTTCAACTTGATGAGGAATTCCAGGGGTTTGTTGAGGATTTTCAAGAGGAGCTTCGAGAGTTTCAGCATCTATTTGGGGAATTTCGGTTGCTATTTGAGGAGTTTCAGGAGCTTCTTGGGGATTTTCGGCTGCTGCTTAAGGAATTTCAATACCTTCTTGGGCTACTGCTTGAGGAGTTTCATCATCTTCTTAGGGTTCTAGCGGTGGTGATCCAAGTGGATATTGGTGGCCACCCACTAATTCCACGTGGATCCCCTCTATTGCTTCTTTCAGTTCTTTCAGTTTCCTTAATTATAGCACAGTTTACTATTTTTAGCAGTTTTTCGGGTCCTAAACTTCCGGAGCCGTTTTGAGGCCCTAAACAACGTTTTTTTGGAAATCTACCGCCAGCGATGTTATTGTCTAATAATCATCTTTTCCGTCGTAGTCCTCGGAGAGATCTTTCCAATGGGCTATCATGCGCATCAAACGGAGATAAGACGACCAATTCGCGACCCCAGTAAGTTGATGTACCAACTTACCCAAAAACGGGGCCCACAATTTGGCGTTTCATCTTTCAGGGTTAGGTTTTGGAATGTGAAGGGTTTTTCCATTGTTTCTCAACAATAAGTAGGCCTTCGAGCCTCATTGTAACACAGTTCAGAGGCATGTAGCCACACATCTCTTCTCAGAGATAAGCTGCCATCGCCCTGGCTGGTTTATTTCCATTTCTGGTTGTAAGTATATTTCAGTATTTTCCATTAATGAAATGAAGTATTATTTCCCCTGCATCTTTGTGTATATGGTTATCTCTGTAATTTTTCGCGTTCCTCTTTAACTCTGGATCAGTGGTATCAGAGGGGTCTGCTTTTTCTCTGTTCTTTCTTTGCATGTACCCTACAAGGTTGGGATATAAGGAGTTAGGGCTTGAGTTGGTCGAACCTTTGCAAGGCCAGCCTCGCAAATCCCGACGACCTCCCATGGCGGATGAGAAGAAAGACGAGGGAGCAGGAGATCCTATCAAAATATTGCTCGAAGAAGCCCTCGAGCGACAACGGAATGCAATGATGGACAGCTTTGCCCAAATCCTTCAGCGGCTACCCAAAAGTGATGCATCGGCTTCCAACAACTACTCTAGAAATGCCACGCCCTTTAAGGTACAAGTTAATTTTGAAATCCCCATATTCGAGGGTCAGATAGATGCAGATGCTGTAGATAAATGGTTAAATCTGCTAAAGGGTTATTTTTCTGTTCATGAATTTTCGAGTCGGGAAAAGATTATTTTCGCTCTTCTCAATGTAGCCCCCCATGTCAAGGACTGGTGGGAAACCTACTGCGAGCAGAAGGATGAAACTACAGGCTCACTATTTTCAGCCGCACCCACCTGGAATTCATTCGAGGAGGCCATTAAGGAGCAATACTACCCTGTTGGAAGCTATGAGGATGAATACATAAAGTGGACCACACTGCGGCAGGGAAGGGATCAAAGATGTGCCCGGAGTTCACCAAATTTTCCATACCCTTCGCACAAAGTTGGGGATCAAGGATTCAGAGAAGCATTTGATACTCAAATACCGCGGCTGCCTACACAAGTACATCCAGGAAGAAATAGAATTCCTGAACATCTCCTCTCTCAGCATAGCATACCGATATGCCGTCAAGATCGAGCAGAAGTTTAAACAAAAGAAGCGAGACTATGGATCTGCGAATCCAAAGCAAGGGAAAGGTGCCCTGAAACCACAGAACAAAGGACAAAGCCAAGGCAGGGCAGCCCAAGACAACCCGCTAAATCTACAAACAAAGAACAGTGTCACAAAGCCGAAAAGGGACACGGGAAAATGGTGTGAGTTCCATAAGAGCTCCACTCACAACACAAGTGAGTGTCGGGTGAAGCAGTCACTGGTGGCTGAGTTAAAGGTTTCAGAATCAGATGCATGTTCCGACTCTGAGTCAAAACCCGACAAGGGGAATGAAAAAGGGAAGCAGATCATTGATGCGGATCCCAATGCCACTGTTGCTATTGCTAAGATCTAGAAAAATGAACCTGAAGACCTAGAGGAGGAGGAGCGTATCTTCCACTCCCAGATGTGGGTAAGGGGCTCCCCGCTACAGTTCATTGTCGATAGCGGGAGCCAAAGAACCTCATTTCGGCATAGGTCGTGAAGCGGTTGGGCTTACCGACCACGGAACATCCACACCCATACACCATCGGGTGGCTGCACCAAGGACGGGATCTTCGCATGAGCCAACAGTGTCGCCTTCCATACAACATCAAGCCCTTCACAAATGAGGTATTGTGTGACATTGCTCCCCTTGAAGTTTGTGATGTATTATTAGGACAACCATACTTGTGGAAGCGACATGCTGTGTATGAATCAAGGCCCCGTGCTGTTATTATTACATTGGGAAATCAATTGTACAGGATACCAGAGGTAGCACCGCCTACTGCCATCTCTTTGATTACTGCAAAACAATGCAGTAAGCTCATTTCCAAAACTGGAAAATTTGTTTTCCTAACGATACGCCCTCAAGAAAAGAAGAAGACGGTGGCCACAACCTCCAGACAGGGCCCCTCTGCACGACAACTACAGATGGACAAGGTCGTGGAGGAGTACGAGGACATCTTCACCTCCCCCGCAGTGGTTCCTCTGCACTATCAGGTCAAGCACTCCATCGATCTAACCCCAGGTGCGCCGCTACCCAATGGACCAATTTATCAGCGCTCCGTTCTGGAGAATGATGAAATCAAGAGGCAGATTCAGGAGCTACTGCAGAAAGGCCACATTCGTCCGAGTTCATCGCCTTGCGGGAGCCCAATTGTGTTGGTACAAAAGAAGGATGGGACTTGGAGACTCTGTATTGACTATCGGGCGCTGAACAAGATCACTGCCCGTAATAGGTACCCGATCCCACAGATTGATGACCTCCTGGACCAGCTAAAGTGGGCAAAATATTTCAGCAAGATTTATCTAAAGTCAGGATATCACTAGGTACCGATCGAACCCTCTCATGTGTGGAAGACTGCCTTCAAAGCCAAGGAGGGCCTTTTCGAATGGTTGGTTATGCCTTTCGGGTTGACGAATGCTCGTCCAACCTTCATGAGGCTAATGGATGACATCTTGTGGCCATTCACCAACTCATTTGTAGTGGTATACTTGGATGACATTCTGATCTTCAGCCAGAGTTGGGAAGAGCACCTCCACCACATCCGACAAGTTCTCCAAACACTGCGGCAACACAAGCTATCTGCCAATTTGGAGAAATGCAATTTTCACATGACCCAGGTTCAATATCTGGGATACATTATTGATGAACAGGGGGTGCATGTGGATCTATCCAAGATCCAAGTCATTCGGGATTGGCCATATACAACCACTCTGACAGAGCTCCGCAGCTTTCTAGGTCTTTCCAACTTCTACCGCAGGTTCGTGTTTGGGTTTTCTCATATCACTTGGCCTTTGAGTCAAGTCACCAAGGGAGGAGCGAAGGCCAAATTCTTTTGGTCTGAATCTCAACAGAAGGCATTCATAGAGTTGAAAGATCGCCTCTACACAGCACCAGTGCTCGCGTTACCAGATTTACAACAACCATTTGAGGTCGAGACAGATGCCTTTGACTATGTTATTGGGGCAGTCCTTACTCAACACGGGCATCCAGTGGCATATCACAGTGAACCACTTTCAGACACAGTCCGGAAGTACCCCACTTATGATAAAGAGATGTATTCCATTGTACAGGCCTGCTGACAATGGA
>APFE031001086.1:0-10085 GCA_000404065.3 Pinus taeda | reverse complement strand
AAGTGGTCCACATACCTGCAACAATTCCATTTGAATATCAAGTATAAGAAGGGTAGCACTAATAATGTTGCAGATTGCCTCAGTCGACCACCGATCATGGCGTTAACCACCGTGTTCAACTCTTGTGGGCACAAGACTTCTGATTGGCCACTGCTCTACAAAAGCGACCCGGAATTCAGCCACACATACCAGAAGCTCTTGGAGGGTCATCATGTTCCATATTTTCAACTCCAGGATGGCCTGTTATGCCACCTGGGTCACCTTTGTGTTCCTTCAAGTGAGCGTGCCAAGATGATTTGGGAAGCACACTACAGTCGGGCTGTTGGGCATTATGGGGTCGAAATAACGGTGGCAGTATTGCAAAAGTATTTCTATTGGCCGAATCTTCGACAGGATGTCGGGAAGTACATCAGGTCATGCACTGCTTGCGTCATTGCCAAACCGACCATCAAGAGGCAAGGCCTCTATACCCCGCTGCTTACCCCTAATCAGCCTTGGGAATCCATCTCCATGGATTACATGTCAGGCCTTCCTTCGACTAAGCATGGAAATGACTGTGTTTTTGTGGTTTTCGATAGGTTCTCAAAGATGGCCATTATGGCGGCCTGAAAGAAGAATATCACAGCAGAAGCCACTACTAAACTCTTCTTTGAACGAGTGTGGGTACACTTTGGGATCCCACAGTCTATCATCTCAGATCGAGATAGCAGGTTCTTTGGTACATTTTGGTCCAGTCTCTGGTCGATGTTGGACACCAAACTCACTAAGTCCACAGCCTTCAATCCTCAAACTGATGGCCAGACAGAGATTGTCAACAGGATGATCGTACACATTCTGCGCATGTACAACTCAAAGCATCCACACACATGGGACGAGAGCCTCCCCTATGTTCAGCACAGCTACAACCGGGCTCTCCACAGCTCGACTGGCCACAGCCCTTGTTACAAAGTAATTTGTCACTATCTCCTTGTCAGTCTCCCTACTGTGTTATGAAATCAAATACATTAAGCTCATGCTCTCTGAAATGGCCAAAAAACCCTCTTTGCCTAAGTTTATTTGACCATCGCGACTGTTATTGAAATAACCGCGTTGACTGGTGGATGCTAGTGCAATTGGTGCGCTGCCAGTGCGGAAGCACACTGGTTTCCCGCGCTGATCGAATTTCATAGCCAGCGCATCCTCTGTTTGCATTAAGTCGCGCTGACCAGACTTCCTCTATTATTGAGATGCGATGTCAGCGTGCCAGTCCAGTTATACACCCACACTGATCCTGTTTGGGCGAGTTTGTTCTAACAGCCAGCCTTCCAGATGACTCCAGACCTGGTTGTTGGCCTTGTGAATGTCGTCCTCCCTTCTATGGCATGTTTTTTCGTCACATGAGCCACCTTTCTTGGAGATAAGTTTATCCTTCCACCATCCATGGAGACTCCTTCTCCTATATAAGCCTCCACCATTGCCATGAGCATCTAGTTTTTGGAGATATAACTTTGACATAGAGGAATTCATAGTGCTTTAGTGCTGCTCTTAATAGGCAGTTGGTCTGTTAAGTGTGGATTGCTAGCAAGCTTAAGGAAGGTTGTGAAGTCATGTTGCCTTGTGTGAGAGAGAGAGTTGCTTGTCTTGGGAGATCTACCTTCAAGGATGAATGCTTATGAGACTTGCTGGCTGGACCCTCTTGAGAAGGACTCAGCGTCAGAACATTGGTTGTAACTTTCTCTTTTTTTTATTAATAAAAGATAGATGACTACTGTTATGCTTCCATTCTCATTTGTCTTATAATGGTTAATGTGAATTACATCCTTTCTGACTGATGTATAGTTGCTCTTACTAGATTTCACGCTTGTGTTTGTTCTCTCTTTGCATGTGCAGGTGTCCATCCACGAGGATAGTGGAGGATCGTGACCGACCGGAGCGAAGGAGCGAGAGCGGCATCTCTCCATCAAACAATAGCGCTGGAATCCAAGTAGGTGTTCATTACCCACTTTTTAATTGCAACTAGGAACTTGCATAGTAGCCTTGATTGATTGTTGCTAGACCCATTCTGGGCTAGTAGGGATCGCCTCTATCCGTAGAGGGGATTTACCTCTCCAAGAATTTGGCGACTCCGCTGGGGATGTTGCTTGTGTCTTTTTTTGTTCATCCTTGTTTTGGGTTCGATTTTTATTCTCTTGTCAAAGATTGGGGATTAGTTTTCTATTTTTGATTTCCTGGTTCACTCTGAGAAATGCTTTAATTGTTTTAAAAGCTATTGCCTTGGTTTGGGAGCTTTTGGTTTGATTTTTCCTGTTTTTTAGTCTCAGCGCGGTTTATATCAGAACAGTCATGCTGACATCGCACAACTGTTTCTTTGGCTTCACTGTCATCACGCTTATACGTTTAACAGTTGCGCTGACCTTGTTTTTGGGCCAGCGCCCTTAATCCGTGTCCTTCCGCGCTGATAGTGCAAAGTTGCTACGCGTGTTGTCTGGTCAGCGCTATGTTGCTTAGGGTCACCCGCGCTGATCCTATAGAATTGAATTTTGTTCAATTTTTCCTCCTGGACCTGTTGGTTTGGCTATCCCCTGTTCTTTCCACCTGGTTTATGACGTGATTTATGTTGTCTGAACTGTGAGATACTTGCTTGCAAAGTCTTGTTCTGCAAGGGTTCTTTTATTGCTTATTTTTCATTTTGCAAAGCCTTCCTTCTTGCTTTCGCTACTTGATTTGTGTTTTGCCTTGACTTTTACAGTTGCTGGAGTGTGTTGAATCTTTGTTTGACTGGTTGTAACTCCCATCCTCCGGGTGTTTGCTTTTCTCTATTGATTTCGCACCTTAGCCCTAGGCCATCTAGTGGCCGTGTGTGTGTCAAGCCTTCCACGGGATCTTGTTTTCTTGTTTGACCAGCCAACTTTAGATTTGCTTTTCACATTTGCTCGGTGATTGTTGAAAGTGTTTCGGTTGTGTTCCAAGCGATTGCCTTCCTCCTTTGAATTCCTTTTTGTCTTGTTGAGCTTAGATCACATAGCTCATAAACCTTATTTTTTCCTTTGATTTGGAAAACTGCTTTGGTATCTTGGGGACTTTGTTGTCTTTTCATCGAGTGATTTCATTTCTTTTGCTTGGTGTAGCTGTCTCTCAAAATCATTTTAAGCATTTTGTGCCATTGAAAAGAAAATCAAACTAGTATCTTTTGCATTTAATAGTTAAAAGGAAAAGAACATTTCGTTGATTTGTGTTTTCGAAAGAAAAGTTTCGTTTCCTTACCATTAGTTGCATTAGGTTGTTTGATTGCTTGAATTCATTTTGTTTGATTAAAAAATTCCTAACCTTCTCATAGTTAGAATTCATCGAACGAAATGATGTTCTTTGGCGTGTAGTCTGCATCTAAGTAATTC
Source organism: Pinus taeda (assembly GCA_000404065.3). Classification (NCBI taxonomy): domain Eukaryota; kingdom Viridiplantae; phylum Streptophyta; class Pinopsida; order Pinales; family Pinaceae; genus Pinus; species Pinus taeda. The sequence continues at coordinate 6,711 of APFE031001086.1, read as the reverse complement.
TGAGAGATCATACGGTAGGACCTGAAATCAAAACTTAATTCAAGATCAACCGTAAAATAAACCAATTTTACTTAAAAACACATTGGAATTTAACACAAATATCTAGAGGTCTAGGCTAGAGACGTGCTCCGGCGTCGTTAAACCTAATCACTCTTGTTTTCGCATGAAGGTTGGGTGATTCCTCCTGGAATGATTCAATTGTGGTCTAGCACGGATTTGGGCTCCCATGTACCGTCACGTATATATGGGGAGACTCCACTAGGTTTGCATCCTTTATCCATAGGAAGCCGAGTCTGCCACCTTGTGAACCGTAACGCACCGAACACAGCATTCGGGAAGATTGACTGCAGTATGGAAAGTCCTTGGTTCTCATACGATTACCAAGGTGTACAAGCAGTTTTACGGATTGCATGGTAAACCCTTTACTTAGAATCTCCAGAGCAGTCACTTTTGATCCTTTTCGGACTCCCTAAAAGAAAAGGTGTAATTGAGCTTCTTGTCACTTCGTGCTCATTAAACATTCGAAGGAGACTAGAGTCATCTTTTCATCCTTTTCTCGACTCTCGAAACATGAAAAGGTCAAGCTCAGTTCCTGTGTCTTAAAAATTTATTTGGCCACAATAACATTACCTGGTTAGATCTTGTGTGCGTTTAGTTGAGTAGGTTCTTATTGTTAGCTTGCTTAGGGTCTTTGTTTGATCATCCTGGTGGATCCATCAACTCCGTCTCCTGTCCCAAGTGACGAAGGGTCTCCATCTTCTATTGCCCCTAAAACTCCGGTTTGCGACGCTCTTCCCATTGTTCCGAGCATCCAACCGTTGAATTCTCGAGCTCCAGAGGACGATTTCTACGAATTCTCTTGGAACCCTGTTTGGGAGCCCTCTGAAGAGGATTTTCCTGCCACTCCTGTCAGTGTCCCATCTCTGATGGCTTCTTCCGATATGGGCGACACTTCTCCTGTGTCGATTGGCCCATCCGTCATGTCGAGTATAGATACTCCCATTTCAGCGACATCCCCCATCATCTCTATTCCCTACACCATTACACCTTTGGGTATCACGGTGCCAGCACGCTATAGATCATTGAGGGATGCTATGAACTCTGCAGCTTCCTCTTCCGTTTGGGATCAAAACATCATCCCTACCATAGGACCGTTTGTTTCCCAAGTCCACCATACTGTTGTTACAGCAGTCCCATCCAACCCGACCGTTTGTGCCGCGGCGTCAACTCCAATTGTTAGCACCGTCACAGCATCATCTACTATCACTTCTGCTGTAGGCCCATCTCGAGGTCCAGCGCAAAGTGGTTCATCAACAATTGCTACTAGAGTTGTGCACCTCGCAAGTGGTGCTCCTCCTGCTTCCGATCATATGACGGTAGAGGAGGCATATTTTCAGTACTTGTGTAATGTCCAGAGCCCAGATGGGCAATGCCCGTATTATGATCCTGAGAATCATTATTTTTTTACCTCCTTGCCTGAAATACCTTATGATGAGGTTTCCGTTCCATTGAACGTGGCTTGGGGTACCACCGACTATGGTGGCGGCCAGTACCATCAGGGACAAGGACAGCAAGGACCACCCTACCAGGGTCAACAACCCTACTCACAGCCTAATCATGGGCAGTAGTATGCTAGCCAGAATTACCCAGGTCAACAGGGAGGCCTACAAGGACAACCCAATCAGGGACAACCTTTGGTCTCTAGTGGTCCGGCTTTTACATATCTTGGGCAACCTTCTGGAAACCCGGGACAACCCAATGCTCAACAAGGTCAACCTGGTACCCAGCAAGGCTACCCTTCGGGGCAACCTTATGGGAACCAGGGACAACCTTATGGACAGCAAGGTCAACCCATAAACCAGCAAGGCAACCCTTCTGGGCAAGGGGGCTAGTCTTACGTGCAGCAAGGCCAGCCTACTGCTCAGCAACCATCTGGTCAACAAGGACAATCTTCGGTTGTGCAAGGGTAGCCCCTCACTCAGCAAGCTTGACCTTCTGGACAAGCAGGGCCGTCTCAAATCCGACCCGGACAACCTTCTAGCCAGACGGCTCAGCATGCAGGCGGGTACCAATCCCGACCTTCTCTTTCAGGTGGGTATAAATCCCAACATCCTTATTCAGGTGGGTATCAATCACAGCCTCCGTATTCAGGTGGGTACCAATCCCAACCTCCTTACTCGGGCGGGTATCAATCCCAGCCTCCGTACTCGGGCGGGTATCAATCCCAGCCTCCGTATTCGGGCGGGTATCAATCCCAGCCTCCTTATTCAAGCGGGTATCAATCCCAGCCTCCTTATTCAGGTGAGTATCAGGCCCAGCCTCGTTATTCGAGTGGGTACCAATCCCAACCCCAACATTTAGGTGGGTATCAAGCCCAATCTGGTCATCAAATGCCGCCTGGTTCTCAAGCTCAGTACGGATACCAACAACCCCAGGGGAAAAATCAATATACCTCGTACCAAAATTACCAATAGCCGCAGGGTAATCCCTATCAAAATTATCAACAACCTGCTAGCCAGTATGGTAACCAATGGGGCATTGGGGGGTAGAATCAGCAACCCGGTTCTGGAAATAACCCCTACGGTCAAAATCCTTCTGGACAAGGCCCATTTGGACCTGGCCCATCGGGACAAGGGCAATGGGGGCAACCAGGAACTGGATGGAATTCTTGTTCTACTTCGTATCTGGGACAAATGTCTTTTAACCCTCAGCTACCATTTCTAGCGACGTTGGAACTGCCCGATGTGTCGAAGCTGACGAATGATCCCATTCTGCACAATCCACAGTGGCCACCAGTTCCAACTAAGATACCTAGTGACTGTCCCAAATTTGATGGGAAGGCCGGGGAGGACCCTCAAGCTCATGTGATGACATATCACTTATGGTGTTCTTCAAATTCATGGCTCGATGATTCGATTCGGCTTCGCCTCTTTCAGAGGACCCTCACTGGTTCAGCAGCTAAATGGTACACTGAGTTAACCCGTGCGTCATTCCAAGATTTCAATTCTTTGGCCATGGCATTTTTGACTCATTTTCAGTTACCCATTTGGTATGAGACAGGGACTCACCTCCTTACGTCTTTTAAGCAGGATACTGCTACACATATCTCCGATCATATCCATGAATCGAGAAGGCGTCGCAGGTTGATCAAGTTCCGGATACCTGATCATCTCCTCACTGACTAGTTTACAACTTCCTTTGTCCCCAGGATTGCGTGGGACATCGCCATGGGAGCCTGTGTAACTGAAGAGCAAGCGATCGCGCTCGCTCAATACCTAGACTTAGTTTATTCTCAGTCTGGTACTTTGTATGAGTACTTGCCGGACGCCCCCAGGCCCGGTACATCCAAGGCTCCGCCCAAGCCATCTGTTGATGGAGTCATTGGCTCTGTAAACCAGGCCTCTAAAAAATCATCGAATCCTGGGAAGCAAAAGTCAAGTGCATCCAATGAAAACACTTCCCAGGGTATTGTAAATTCTGGTAACACTTCCGAAGTCAACGCCGTTCAGTCCACCATGGTGGGCAAGACCTCAAAAGGAAAGAAAAAGGAAAAGGGAAAGGGAAAAATAAATTCGAGCAACCCAAGAAGGAATCCTTTAAACCTCCCACCGAGGAAGGAGCTAAACGCAAACCTAAGTATCCTTGCCTCATTTGTGAGGAAGATCACTACACTAAGGACTGCCCTAGGCGGTCCGAAATTAGTCTTTTGTTGAAAGGTGCTCCTAGGGTCCCTGCGGTTCTGAATGAACCCTTTCCCTCTTAGCAAACTTAGATGGTGGCTGACCCCTCTTCTTCTCCCTTCGGTTCCCAAGTCTTCATGGCTGGAACTATTCCTGTTCATATAACAACTCGAGCAAAGGAGTATCCGTCGTCCACCGGGAAGGAGCCAGAGGTTCCCTCAAGTGCTCCTTCGTCCAGCTATGGTCCCCTCCATATCGAGAGACCGAGTACTGAGACGACAATCCGACCCCCTCCCAAAGGGGTACTCAGAAGGTCTTCTTATAACCCGAATGCTCATGCTGCCCAGCACTATAGCATCGTGGAGGACTTAGCACAGGCTCCGTCTGCTATGTCCTTCTTAGAGGTACTTCAGAGTTGCCCCCCTGAGAGGAAGTCCCTGCTATCGGCCATTGGTGGCATCGACCTAGCGGACTCGGATTTGATTACCTTCGACCTCGAGAGCCCTGTTCCTCGATTGCCTCATAAGATCGCTTTCCTCATTCAAGTCGTCATCAATTCTAAAACGATCCATCGTACAGTCATTGATGAGGGCGCATTAACCTGCATTATGTCTATTGCATGTTGGAAAGCCATCAGGTCTCCGACGCTGAGTCAGTCCCCAATGACCTTGGAAGCATTCGACGGGAGAGAATCTCAACCTTATGGTATCCTTCAACGGCTACCAATTACCTTAGAAGGGAAGACTATAGAAGTAGAAGTCGAGGTTATGGACGCAAATCTCACATATAACCTCCTTCTGGGCTGGAGCTGGACGTACGCTATGCGTGCTGTGGCTTCATCCCTCTTCCATGTCATTTGTTTCCCCCATCAAGGGAAAATTGTCACGGTCGACCAGCTCTCTTTCTTTGCTTCCTCTTCTGAGGGAAACGTACCCTTCGTTGAGCATACCTCCATTCTATTTGAAAGCATGGGAGCCAGGCTCTTCAAAGAACCCACCCTTATGGGTGTTTTCTTCCTCCCACCTCCCAACCTCGCCTCGATCTCCATGATCTCGGTTCGTTCTGATCCTTGTATCCTTCCTACCATCGACCAGATAGAACCTTAGGGTGAGGAGATGCCGTTGAGTCCAGCCGAGCTCAACTACATCGAAATTGTTGCTGCATCAGCCTCTCATGATCAACCCACCATCACGAGTGGGGCTCTCGACTCAGATCATTTTCCCCCTTGGTTAGGAGAATACACCTCCTCGGATCCATTGAAGGAAATATTTCCTTTCGATGAGGCTATCATAGAGACTATGTCTCTGGACGAATGTCCTTGGTTTCCTCTTCACCACCGTTCCTCCTTTCTCCCTACCTTTCGGGAAACACTGCTTTGTCTTGAGCGGTTTGCTCCATGTCTCCCTTCTCAACCCCTTCAGATGCCCATTCAGATCTATCACACATCGTCCGGAGGGAATTCAGGGAACATCACGCAAATGCAACCTATCGACATCTCTGTTAAGGCAGGGATTGTCGAGAACATTTACATAGGAGTCACCTGCACTCCTAAGGAGATTCAGGTTTATATCGCACTTTTTCACGAATTTCGCGATGTCTTTGCATGGTCTTATGAAGAAATGCCCGGTATTGATACATCCATAGTAGTGCACGAGATGCCAACGTATCCCGGGGCCAAACCTGTTCGTTAGCGTTTGCGTCCCGTGCACCCCTGTAAGGCGGCAGCCATCAAAGCAGAGGTTGAAAAACTTCTTAAGGCTGGATTTATTTATCCCATCCCACTCAGAGAATGGGTCTCAAATATCGTCCCTGTCGACAAAAAATAGGGCACCATTCATGTCTGCGTTGATTAACGCGACATTAACAGAGCTTGCCCAAAGGACAACTACCCCACGCCATTCATTTATCAACTCATTGATGAGTGTCCGGGCAGTGAGATATATTCTTTTATGGACGGCTTCTCTGGTTACAACCAAATTAATATCGCTCCGGCTGATCAACACAAGACGACCTTCATCTGTCCTTAGGGCACCTTTGCTTACAAAAAGCTCCCCTTCAGCCTTAAAAATGCCGGTGCTACCTTTCAGCGTGCGATGTCTTATGCTTTCCATGATATCAGACACATCGTACAACCTTATCTGGATGATCTTCCCGCTCATTCAGCTAAGCGCGCGGACCACCCATCGCATCTTCGTGAGATATTTCTTCGTTGTCGACACTATAATATACGATTAAATCCACACAAATGTGTCTTCTGCGTCGAATCTGGTCGACTTCTCATGTTCATCGTCTCCCGAGAGGGCATTCGTTTGGATCCCCTTAAAGTCAAGGCAATTGTGAATCTTCCTCCCCCTGCTACTTTGCGGCAATTACAGAGTTTACAGGGGAAAGCTAATTTTCTAAGACGGTTCATCCCAAACTATGCCGAAGTGGAAAAGCGTTTTACCCAGTTACTGAAGCGTGACACCCCATTCCGATGGGATGCCATAGCCGAGGAGTCTTTTGCTCATCTCAAAACTCTCCTAGTTTCCGCCCCTTCGTTGCGGCCTCCAAATTACCATCGTGACTATACACTCTATTTGGCCGCTGCCGATACCACTATCGGCATGGTTTTGGTCCAGGATGACGATGATGGCATTGAGCATGTCATTTATTATCTTAGTCGCAACTTACTAGATACGGAGACTCGATATGCATATGTCGAGAAGTTGGCTCTCGCCGCAGTCTGCGCCGTCCAACGCTTCCGTCACTACATTTTGTTGCGTACTACGACGGTGATTTCAGATTGTAACCCCATGACCTACATTCTTTTGACAATTGCTGGGGGGCAAATACTTAAAGTGGATCGTAATCCTCCAAGAGTTTGACTTGGAATTTACTGTGGCCAAGTCCAAGAAATCACTTGTCTTTGCTGAACTTTTGTGTTCCTTGCCATCCGCCGCTAATTCCTCGCAGATAGAGGAGTCTATTCCAGACGAAACTCTTTTCCTTATCAGCACCCTCGATCCTTGGTATGGGGACATCATTGTCT
>APFE031001080.1:3915-47316 GCA_000404065.3 Pinus taeda | reverse complement strand
TTGTCTTGGCTTGTCTTCTGCGTTTTGTATTTATGTTCTATCTGCAGTTTATCGTAATGCTGATGTGATTGCTAACAGTGAAAATTTAAATAAATTGCTCAAGCATAGAACATACCTAAAATTAACATGTTAAGACTAAATTCGATTTTAATTCACAATTTAGTTCAAAGACAAATTAAATTGAAATATTCTTGTTGCCATATTTCAACAGAGAGTGGAGTCACCACTGTATTTTAGGGAGAACCAAGAAACCCTAGGGTAGAGGGAGAGAGGAATAAAGGACAAGGGAGAAAGTCCTCTAGATTGATTAGTGTTTTGATCCTAATTAATTATTTGGGGCTCTAGGTTAATAAGGGTACTTGAGTTAGGGTTTCCAACAAGTAATGAACAAAAAATAAACCAATGATTGCAAGTTAACTAGGGTTAATTGTCAATTTCCTTCAGTGGACTAGTTAAACTAAGCGCTGGATATGAAAAAGAAGAGAAAGGAAAGAACCCACCAAAATGAGCATTGCTGTAGGTTTTGAAGGTTCTTGGGGTGAAGATGAGAGTTGCAACAGGTCTTTAAGAGTGTTCCACCTCCTAAATGATCCTTATAGGCAATGTGATCCTCTTTCAAAACAACCTTGCACTGATCTCGAGTGCACGTTAATAAAACACGAGTATCATGTATGGTGACATAAAAATATATAATCAACGGAGAGCTAGGTGCCCTCAAAAGGATTTGATACCTCCATTGATGTTGCACAACTTTATTATCCAAAGTATGAGAGGACTAATCCTTTTGAAATGCCCTAGGATGAGACAAGAAGCATGTAAGGTTCGCGCAAAGCTAATAGCAACAGATCCTTGTTAATGTATTAGAGAAGACAATTGCAACCTATAGAAGAGCTTGGTGATAGAATTAGGAAGTGCATCAATATTTGATGCCAATCTAAGTGTGTACTTTCAGGCTAGTAAGAGGGGTAGGGAATTGAAGAGACTTTAGAAAGAGGAATTAAATGGTAGTAGGCAAAGGAATGACCTCAAGGTGTAAGCGTATGGGAAACTGACTTTGAGATTGAAATACCTGCATGGAAAACTCAAACCTCAAGTTCTGGTTGTGTGCCGTGCATTTTTGAAGTAATGTCATGAAGTTTTCCTCTAAAATAGTATCCCTGTTACATGGGTCGCAATAGAAAATGACGATATATCTAGAAAGTTGCATTATGGTTAGCACCTTGAGAGTGGGAAAGGTTAAGGAAGATTTGATTCATTTGACCTTGTAAATAGAAAACCTAAATGAATTTGGTTTCGTATAGACTTGCAATAAGGCATTCTAAGTAAATATGTTGACCCAATCAAGGGTTTGCACCCCAATCGAAACTCGTAAAGTAAGGAAACACCCCAAATGAGTGTCTTTAGGGTCAAAGGGATCAAATTGGTGACTAAGGGATAAATACCAAGAGACGATAGATGGTAAGGGATATCCCTAAGAAACATTGGACTTCCAAAGGTCAATTAAAAAATCTTCCCATATTGTGTCTCTTTAGTTAATTAAAAAATCTTTGGTAAAGTGGTCAAATTACGAAGCATATTCATCAATTTCAAATGATGAGTCTTAGAGTAGAGAGCATTCCAAAGGATAATTTGTTAGATCTCTTTATGGGCATTGTTAGCACCATGTTAGTAGGGGTGCACATACTTTTTCACATTGCATTTATCACCATTGTAAGCCCAAGGTCACAAGTTTAAAGCATTGTAACAACCATGTGAGTAATTGAAGTAGGTGACCTAGACGTTGTGATGGTCGACCATGGCTTTTCCCTTTGGGATAAGTCCTTGGTCTATTTGTCCTGCATAGGATTGACAAATTATGGATGGATCTTGGGGCGACTCATGGTATTAAAGGAGCCTTGCTTAGGTGATTATCAGTGTATGGGCTAGTCTAGCCTATGTCAAGCTTTTGGAAAATGGATAACGTCAACTTATTAATCTCATTTTCCTTAACCTTCATATGCTTGTGAATCTTATTTATCTTATTTGTGTTCTTTAGGTAGATCTCTTTCATCAAACAATACCAAGAACAGTAATAGAAACAATAGAGGACACATATATTAGGCTCTCAGCTAGGGGAAAACTCCTCCAAGTGGAAAACTCGGAAACTCCTCTCCTTAGAATCTGCTTCAAATGAGATACAAAGACCCAAGTCTTAGACCAAGTCCTTCTCCTAGTACCAAGTTAGCTCTTCCTCAAATCCTTGATTTTGGACCAACCAACTTCAATCAGTGTTATCAGGACCGGATTGAACTGCTCTGAACCGGCCTGGTTTGAGGCCAAAACTGGTTTGGGTCGGTGACTTGAACCATTACCGAACCGACCTTTTTCACTGAACTGACCATTTCAGTACTGAACCAACCGATTTTGTACATTTCTGCCACGAACCCTTTGAACATAGTTTTCTTTTTCAAAAAAACAATGATTTATGACAGGGGAAGCCTAGTATTTGACCATATTTCCCTACTAATGCTACGCAATTCATGGCAATGTTAAAATTGTAAAGTAAAAGAGACCTTCTCCTTTATCTTTCATTTTCATCCTTTTACTTAAATTTTTAACATTACCATGAAATGACTCAGGATGTTTGAGAGTGATTTTGACCTAGCTGGATTTCATATAGAGAAAGTAGAATTTGACAAGGGTATGGAACTAGTATTTAATCAAGAGCACCAAGCCCTTTATGTACCTTGATGTTAGTGGCATTTGTTGTCGAACTCCTCTACGATGAGCCTACCAAAAAAAGCACCCATCACTCAAACAAAATCTTGACTTGACATGCTATGCTTTTTCTATCTTATTTTAATGCTTAGAGAGTAATATTGATGATAGAGATCCCAACATAGGCAATGATTTTGTTGATATGTAGGTATTTGTTGTAGCATAATTTTTTTTTGGATGCTAAAGGCCACGTAGAGCTTGTTTTCCTATGTATTTTCGATTTAGAGATGGATTGCACTCGGTGCTATTTTGGTTGTGCACCCTTGCATGCTATATTGTTAAATTTAGTTAACAATGGTATGTTCTATGCTTAGCGCAATTACTTCAAAGTTCCTTTAGAAGCTCGATGACAATTTATATTTAGTTTTCCAATAGCAATCACATTAACCATAAATCACATTGACAGTGATTGTAGATGGAACATAAAATAAAATGTAGAAGACAAGCCAAGACAAGAGGACACTAGATTTGCTAGGTGCCAAGAAAAAACCCCAACGTGGCGAAAACCCTTTGATCAATTCTTCTGATTATTATATCAAAATGTTCAGCAGAGAGAGAGAGTACAAAAGGTCAAAGTTGACTTGCCAAATCCAAGTCAAAACAACCCTGTCAAATCTGCAGTCAACTGCAGTCAACTTCAGCCCTAACCAGAGATTCAAAGATGCTCAACGTAGCAACAAATCTTCCTCTTTGGAGCTCAGTCATACCCAATCAAACTCAACCTGATAAGGTGGTCAAAGTCAGACCAAAATAGTCTTGAAAACTGTGGTTAAACTTGGTCAACTCTGCAGTCAACTTTGCGGTCAACTTTGTGGTCAACCTTGCAGTCAGCCCTGTGGTCAAAGTGCCTAGAAATTCTTGGTTCTTGTGCAAACTGTACAACTTGACGAAAATTTCCCACAAAAATTGTAGTCAAAGGATGAGTCAAAGTGCTTCAACACTAGTCAAACTCCTGCAACGGTGCTGAAATTCGGTCCTGCAATTTGCCCAGAAAATTTGTCCTTTTGCCACACGTGAGAGAGAGAGAGAAGATCTGCCCAATATGTTGAAAAGTGTAACTAGGTTCGGTCTTCATAATTACATGTAAGTTGGCCTACAAAGATGGAAGAACTCTCTAGTTGGAGTCGGCCTAACTCCAACTATCATGTCGGCCTAAATGTCATCTAAAGAAGTGTATATATAGCCTACTCAACCTCACCTAAAGAAACATAATTCGATCAAGCAACTCAACAAGCCTTCGGTTAAAGAGAATTGCGAAGAAAGAGCTGCAAAGAGAAGTGCGAAGGAAGGATAAGAAAGGAGTTTCTTCTTGGTATGTGAAAAATATTCTTCTGGGCAAGCAAAGGAGTTTTCTTCTGGGGTAGCGAAGAAGGGTTTTCCTTTGGGCAAGCGAAGGAGAGGTTTCTCCAGGGGTAGAAAGGAGGGATTCTTCTAGAAAAGTCGAAGCAGAGATCTAGAGACCAAGTTTCTCTAGAGGAAACCAGTAAAGACCTAGAGACCGAGATTCTCGAAGGGATGTCAAGAAGGAGCAGTGAAAAGATAGAAATTGAGGTTCTCTAGAAGGAGCCCAGGAGAGCAGTTCAAGATCAAGAAGAAAGGCAAAGAAAGGAAGAGGCAAAGCATCAAGGTTCTTGGGAGGATACTAGAGTCAAGGGTCTGTGTCATGGTCTTGGTACTTATCAATTGAAGATTTAGAAGAAGAATTTTGATCGGTATTTCCTCTCAAGAGGTGAGAGGTTTTGGCCTTGGTTGAGAAGCCTACATACTATGTCACTTGTCATTTATTGTGCATATTGGTAATTGTCTTGATGAGAAGAACACTTTAATAAGCTAACAAAAAGAAGATTATAAGTTAGGAAGTAAAAGTATATCACAAGCAATTATCAAGTAGAGAAATATTGTAACTTTGAATGCCCTAGATTTCTCAACATGGTATCAAAGCTTAGGTGTTGAAGACAAGAAGGGGCAGTGAAAGCAAGTAGACACACGAGAATCAAACTTCAAAGAAGGATCAAAGCAAGTCAAAGAACACCAGGCAAGAGATCTAGATCTTCATTAAACCAAAACCCTAGATCGAAGAATACTCCAAGCAAGAGTCTTGAAATCATCTTCAAGAAGAAAGCAGGAAGAAAGACTGAAACCCTAGAAGCACTCCAGAAATCATACATCACCAAGGAAGTGGAAGCTCGAAAGGAAATCTTCTCTCTATTGAAGCAAAGATCTCAAAGGAGGCAGTCTTCCCTCACCGAAGTAAGAATCTCCTTAAAAGATTCGAAGTAAGAAGCAACAAGTTCATCATCAAGTTGAAGATTCGATCTTCACAAGTACGTACCTTTTTATTATAATCCAATATCGTAAAAATGACTTCATGTTTCGAGGAGAAACAAAAGCTGGTTGGGATATCAAACTTCCTTGTATGGAAAAGAAGGATAGACATTGTCCTCGAAGTAAATGAAGTCATTGATCATGTCCATGGAAAGGTTTGCAAGCGATCTGAAGAATGAGCATTATCTAAATACATGGAAAGGGATCTCAAGGCTCAAAAGATTTGTAAGGAATCTATCAAATATCCACTCATTTCCTATGTAGCCGAGCTGGAAACATCTAAAGAAATATATGATATGCTGGTAGAACTTTTCTCTAAAAGCATGATAGAAAAGATCATATCACTTAGATCTGATCTACATAAATGGAAGGTATCAAAGGATGAAGGGATATCATCATGTCTCTCAAAGGCATGTCAAATAAAAGGTCAATTGCAGGATCTAGGAGAGATGGTATCTGATAACGAAATAATCTCCGTTTTTTAAATGCATTAACCGATGAACATGTGAAAATTCTATCGCTGTAGCAATTGATTTACTTTTCCTACTTATTTAGCCATAAGTTATTCATGAAATTACTTCAACAAACATTAAAATAAATACCGCTGCAAATATCACACCGTAATGCAGAAACAAACATATGCACAAGAATCAACACATTGACACAGTTATATTGGACTAATGTCCTCGGAAAAATCCAATGTGGGAAAATCGGTGCAGCAAGGGAGGATTTTATAATTTAGCAATTTTCTAGTACAACAGGGTGCCAAATTGGCTTACCCACAAATAGACAAATTCTCCAGCACCTCTGTGTCAGCCCACTTAGGCTTTGCCCAACCTCTCTGGCCTTCTGCATCACTCCTGCAACCTCTACATGGATGACGCAGGCCTTGCTGGCTCTGTGCAATCTCTGTTGCCTCTGCGTGGCTTCCTCTGGCCCCTGTGTCTGCCTCTTCTGCCTCTGTGTTGATCTCCCGTCTCTTTGTTCTATACTTGTTGCCTCTTGACTGCTCTCCAGACCACTGATTCAATTTCTCAGCTGACCCCGCTCCAGAAATTGAACTGACTGGTCTCACTCAGTGTGTTCTCCAAGTGACCCTCAAGCCTCCTCTTATACTTTCCTCGTTGACAAATCAATGACCAAGATTAAGTCCCTAATCAACAGCTAAGATTAGATCTGGCTTGATCCATGTTTTTTGGACCATTCTAACACAGTTTCATATTAATACACATTAATATTTTATTTTCCCTAAGTCCAGACTTAGGGACTTCATTAAAAATATTAATTATTTTAATATCTCCTGAACTGTTTAGAATTTGCCCAAATCCTTTCTGGGTATTGGAGATCTCATGTGCCCCAACCACTCCACCAAATTTCGTGGCTAGAGCACATCCGATGCTACCACAAATCAACACTCCCTCTTCGCGAGGACTGTTCTCTAGTAATACTCAGTGAGTATCACCCTAATCATCCGGCATCGGTCCCTGTGCTGATGTTAAGCGTCCCTGCCCAACATCCTCTGCATTGTTGCATCTTGTACTGTTGCCCATGACTTTGCTACTGCCACTGCTGCATCTGTACGACATTGCAACTCCCTCTGCATCTGTGCAGCTGCTGGTCCTTTCTCTCAACACTACATCTACATTGCAACTCCCTCTTCATTCGTGCTGCTAACACACTACTTTTGAAAGGGGTTCTTTACCATCCCATCTTTTCCCTGAAGTAGTCAAATTTTGACTTTCCAAGGGCCTTGGTGAGGATATTTGCCACTTGTTCTCCTGTAAGAGTGTAGCTCAACTGTATAACTCCTCGTTGGACACAGCCTCTGACAAAGTGACACCAGATATCAATATGTTTCGACCTATCATGGAATACTTGATTCTCAGAGAGTTTGATGCAACTCTGATTATCACACATGATCTTGGTTGCCTCCATATTTCTTCTGAATAGGTTCACCAATAGTTTTCTAAGCCATATGGCCTCACACGAAGCTATGCTTGCTTCCATATATTCTACCTCAGATGAACTCAGAGCCACGGACTTCTGTTTCCTACTGCACCAGGAGGTCTTTCCTGATCCATTGTTGAAACAGTACCCAGAGGTACTTTTGCGATCCACTGAACTTCCAGCCCAATCTGCATCAGTGAATCCACTCAACCTGATATCCTTCCCATTTGTGTATAAGAGCCCATAATTAACTGTTCCCTATAAATACCTAAGAACGTGTTTGGCTGCTGCCCTGTGTGCCCTCTTTAGTTCCACCATGAATTGATTGAGGGTGTTGATAGCATAGCAAATATCTGGCCTGGTATTGACCAGATACATCAGGGACCCTATGAGCTATCGATATAGGGTGGGATCGACATCCTTGTCTTCTGATGCATTATTCTTCTTCTAGTCGGTGATCATTGGCGTAGCCATAAGTCTACAGTCTCCCATCCTGAACCTTTTTAGGATCTCTGTAGCATACCTCCTTTGCCCAAGGAAGATATCTCCTTTATGTTGCCAAACTTCCAACCCTTGGAAGTAGTGCATTCATCCCAAATCCTTCATATCGAACTCTGTGGCTAGATTCTTCTTGCAGTGCTCAATTAGTCTGGATGATCCTGTCGGAAAGAGATCATCCACATACAATACTAAGATAAGTGGCTCGTTCTCTATGACCAGATAATAGAGATTCGGATCTGCGTCACTCTTGACAAACCCCATCTTCTGCAAGTAGCCATCTATTCGACCATACCATGCTCTCGATGTCTGCTTCAACCCATACAAGGCTTTCTTCAGTCTGCATACATGAGACTTCTTCTCATGAGTTTCAAAGCCCTCTGGTTGTTCAATGTATGCCTCTTATTCTATTACCCAATTCAGAAATGCCGTCTTGACATCCATTTGATGGATCTCCCATCCCATCTGGGCTGCTAGAGATATCACAGTCCTAATAGATGTATACCTGACTACTGGAGTGAAGGTTTCCTTATAGTCAATCCCTTCCTTTTGAGCATACCCCTTAGCCACAAACTTGGCCTTGTATTTCTCAACACTGCCGTCCGCAGCATATTTGATCTTGTAGATCCATCTTGAACTTACCACAGATCTGTCTTGAGGCCTTGACACCACCTCCCAGACATCATTCACCATTATGGAGTTATACTTCTCCACCATCGCATCTAGCCAAACCTGATGCTGAGCTGCCTCCTTGAAACTAGCAGGCTCCCCATCTTGAGCTACTAACGCCTGATACCTGTTTGGCTGTTTTCGCTCCCTGTTACTGTTCCTTGGCTCACCGATGAAGTTCTCTGCATCACGCACAATCTGACGAAGTTCTCTGCTAGTTCTTCCTTTGCGAGCAGTGCTTCTGTTTGCTCCTCCTCCTCATCTTGAGAATCTTCTTGACCTAAGGAAGGATTCTTCACTTTCGTTGGTTGAAGAAGCATGACCAACGGATCCTCTTTCGACTGCTCCTCGGAAGGCATTTCGCGAGATATTCTGAAAGCTCTGTCCTCCATGAACTTTACATCTCGTTGTACTACTACCTTCCTGCTCCCTGGAAGATAGATTCTGTATGCCTTAGCATTCTCACTATATCCCACCAGATACCCCTTTTCTGCAGTCTGATCCAGCTTCTTCCTCTTTTCTTCGGGTATGCAGCAATATGCTAAACTCCCAAATATCCTAAAATGACTGACTTCAGGCGTCTTCCAAGTGAAGACTTCCTCTGGAGTAATCTTTGCCCAATGCCCGTTGAGGAGTCCTATTCTGAACGTAGATAGATATGTTGCATGCTTCCGCCCACATGAATGTTGGCATATCCTGATCATACAACATGGCCCTAGTTGCTTCTACAATGGTTCTGTTTTTCCTTTTTGCCACCTCATTCTGCTTCGGATTGTAGGGAGCTATCCACTCTCTTCTGATGCCCTCCTTAGCGCAATAATCAGTGAAGTCCTTATCGACATACTCTCCACCATTATCTGAGCGCAAGACTTTTATTTTCTTACCAGTCAGATTCTCCACTAGAGCCTTGAACTCGTTGAATCCACTGAAAACCTCATCCTTGGTTTTCAGAAAATAGATCCAAGTTTTCCTCGAGTGGTCATCAATCAAGGTAAGGAAATACTCGCCACTACTGAGAGCTTTGACGGACATGGGTCCGAAGATATCTGAGTGTATCAATCCTAGTACACTCTTGGCCTTGTGTTTGCTCCTAGGAAATGCCGCTTTGGCATACTTTCCTAGAGTGCATCCCCTGCATACATCATCTTGTTCCATACTCAGATCTGGAACTTCTGTTATAGGGCTCTTGAGAATTCCTAGAGCTCCATCGTGCAAGTGACCCATCCGTCTGTGCCATAGTTCGTTCAAGTCCTCGTCCCCATGACTGTTGGAAAAAGTCGGAACTGCCGGGAATAGTCGGAATAGCTTGAATAGTCGGAATTGTCGGAATTGTCAGGAATAGCCGGAACTGCCAAGAATAGCTGGAATTGCCGGAACTGTCGAAAATGTAGGGAACAGCTGGAACTGCCGAAATTGTCGGGAAAGCTGACGTAGAGGGCAAAAGTCGAAACTGCCGGAATTGCCAGGAATAGTCGGAATTGCCAGAACAACCGAAATTGTAGAAACTGCCGGCACTGCCGGAACAGGGGGGAAAGCTGACGCAGAGGGCAGAAGCCGGAACTGCTGGGAACAGATGGAATTGCAGGAACTGCCGAAACAGCCGGGAACAGCCGGAAATGCTGGAATTGTAGGGAACAACTGGAATCGCCGGAACTATCGGAACAACGAGAGCATCTGTCTCCGAAGGAGAGCAGCATGCAAGGGACAACTAACATTGGGACAGTTGTATGGTACTTAGCAGCAAATACACCAAGCATGCAATGTTACAGCTAGCATGCAAGGGATAGCTAGCATGCAACAACGAGCATGCTAAGGACAACAAGCATGCTAGGGACAACAAACAAGCCAGGGACAACAAGCAAGCAAGATGCAATCAACACATAGGTCAGTTTGGCAACATGGTGCAGCAATGGCACATAATGCAATACAGTGATGGGTACAATCATGATTAATGAAGCGTGATGAGATGTAGCATAGTGATGATGGGTGCAACATGGTGCAGCGCGGTGAGGTGCAACATGATGACAAAATGCAACACAACGATAGGTGAAGGAGTCACCTTGGGGAATCAGTTGAAGCAGCATGTCTTCCACTGATCTCATGTATCATCTTTTTAGAGATGATCTATGCTCTTATCTAGATAAGTCAAAGTGTTGACTTCTGTTGTAAACGTATTATCTCTCTCTCTTTGCTGAACTATTGAAGAACATATAAGAAGAATTGATCAAGGGTTTCCCCACATTGGGGTTTGTCCCTGGCTAGCGCCACATCTTGTGTCCTCGTCTTAGCTTGTCTTCTGTGATTTATGTTTATGTTCTATCTGCAGTTTACTTTAATGCTAATGTGATTGCTAATCTGGAAAAATTATTGAGCTAACTATGAAAATTGAAATAAATTGCTCTAAGCATAGAACATACCTAAAATTAACATAGTATCAGAGCTAAGGTGAAGGCAATGCCCAAGCAAGAGTGAAAGAGCAATCACCGAAGACAGTAGGGAAAAAAAAGAAAGGGATCAATGGCTTCCTCATCCCTCTTCAAATTCACCAAGGGTGAAGTCGAAGCAGAGAATATTATCGAAATGGCGCAGCAGAAGTTTCTGATGGCCTACCTAAAGATCACTTCAATGGGAAGTCTGGATCTAAGGGTGGAAGAAAAGGCAAATGCCTTGGTTGTAATAAGTTTGGCCATTATGCGAAGGAGTGTCTGAGGTAGGGACACATCACTTGATGATGATACAACATTCTAGAGACATTTTCAATGATTAGAGGAATGACAGGTAATGTAGGTCATCAAGGAAATGATCAACTCTTTAGAGAAAGCAAGGAACCCTAGGTATGAAGAATTAAATGTTGTTTCTGATAAGATAAAGAAGCGTTGTCTTGTATTGGCCCTCTCCTTTAGATTCTTTGGGAATCTGGCTTATTGATCGTAGTGCTTCAAGGCACCTCATCGGATAGAAGGGTGCTCTCTCGAATTTAGAAGAGACGGAAACAACTGTGGGATTATACTTGGAGTCGATGCCACCTATCCTGGAAAGGGTGTAGGGAATGTTACCCCTTAGTTGAATGAGGGTAACTCTATTCATTTACAAGAATCTCTTTTATGTACCTAATCGCAAGAAGAACCTGGTATCCATCTCGGAAATGTAAGTCAAAGGTTTCAGGGTGGCATTCATCGATGGAAAGGTATGTGTTAAAAAATAGAACTTTCAAAGATGCTTTTTCTCATGGGTTCAGGGTTGGCAATTTGTATCAAGTTGTAGGATGGTCCATTGGGGATCATGTCAATTGACATATCACATCTGTAATAGTGTTTTTAAACCCGGCCGGCTCGGAACCGACTCGGCTGAGTTGGTCCGACTTGGCCAAAAAAATTTCAACTCGATGGTTGAACCGGTTCGGCCAGCCGAATTAACTCGGCCGAGTCCATATCAACCCGTCCGGGTCAAGGAAAGCAGCCAGTGAACCCCCAAAAACGCAATTTTTTTGATTTTTTAATGTTTTTTTTGAGTGTGGGGGACTCCAAATGGTTTTATTAATTGGTTTGTTGGTCTTTGGGGTCCATTCCCCTCTCCTAGTATTGATATGTTATTCATGGTAATGTTAAATTCTTAAAGTAAAAGTGACATTCTCCTTAATATTCATTTTCATCCTTTTACTTAAATTTTTAACATTACCATGAAATGACTTATGATGTTTGAGAGTGTTTCCGACCTCATTGGATTTCATATGGAGAAAGTAGAATTTTAGATTTCATTCAATATCCAGCAGACTTATCAGTTTTTCAGGATTTCAGGATTGGGGGATTGCAATGTTTCCATTGAATTTTGTCATGTATTAGGGTATGGAACTCATATTTAATCAAGAGCACCAATATCTCTATGTACCTTGATGTTAGTGACATTGGTTGTCGAACTTCTTCGGGATTCGCTCCCAAACCGGGAGCTTCTGAAAATGTCGCTCCCGCTCCCGTTTTCACTCTCGCTCTCCGCTTTCGCTCCCGCTCCCAAGTAACATTGAGCCAGATGATGTTGGCAACTCTAACAATAGACAATAGTACTGGTCATAGACTTTTGTTGTAGAGGCCATTTATAGCCTCCTTGGTTATGTGTTTTTGTTTTGATCTCTATATCATCATCGTGTATGTATTGGACAATGCACTGGGTACCATTTTGATATTATGGATATATTCATGAGCCTACTTTGATCATATGTTGTCTTTTATCTATATTCTAATGTTGTGTGTTTGGAAACATGAATGAAAATCTTTAAAATTATGTGTTTTTATAAAAGATAAATATTTAATGTATTTTTTACAACGACCGAGTCATTGAAATCGAATCGGCCAAGTCGATACCGAGTCGGAGTCGGAGTTGGAGTTTTAAAACATTGATCTATAACATCGAAGGTCTACCTATGGGGCTCTACCTGATGTGAGTCAAATGGTGATAGGGATGTCTGAATTCAAGAAGAGCATGAAGGTACATGTCTACGATGTATCGAAGGAAAATCTTATAAGGGGACCATTTCCCTCATGCAGTAGGTCCACAAGTTTGGAACTACCCGAGCAGTTTGAGATTCATGATCGGGAATCTCATGTATACAGGTGGAAGAAAGCCCTCTATGGCTTGAAGCAAAACATCCCCAATGTAGTATGAGAGGATTGATAGCTGTCTGATGAAGCTGAGATTCACTAGGAGTGAAATCGATCCAAACCATTACCGGAAGGTTGTGGATGATAGACCTCTCATACCGGCACCTTATGAGGACGACCTATTTCTGACAGGTGTAGACCCTCTCATTTGCAGAAGTAAGAGGGAGTTGGATTCCAGATGTGGAATGATAAACTGCAAGCCTGTGACTACCTCGAGGATTTTAACTTTTAGAAGTTATATGGTAGTGATGTCGGACCAGATTTGGGAAATGCTTCTGAGTTTCATAAACTCATTCGCGTTGATGTTCTTTGTGAACTTCCGTCTGGACATATGTTTTGCAGTTAGTATGATGAGTTCATATTTGGTTGAGCCTCACTAGATTGGTGCTAAGAATCTTCTGAGATATCTTCGGGGCACAATCTCTCATGGATTGAGATACACTGCCGGAAATATGAAACTGCATGATTATTCGAATGTTGACTGGGCAGGCAGTGTGGAGGATCACTAGAGCACTTCTGAGTGCTGGTTCTCTTTGGATTCTGCTTCGATATCATGGATGAGCAGGAAGCAAAAGTTGGTTGCTATGAGCACCACCGAGACCGAATACATAGCTACGAGTATGATCTCATGTGAAGCTACATGGTTGTAGAAGCTCTTAAGTGAGTTGTTTGTACACATGATGAATACCACTGTGATTCTCTATGACAACTAGAGGGGGGATTCGATTATTAAGGAATCCCGTATTTGATGATTGCTCCAACAGATAAACATCAAATACTGCCTTATCTGGGATATGATAAGTCGATGAGCGAGGAGGCTCTATCGCATTGAGATTGATGTACAGGTCAGAGAAATTTTGTCAAAGCCCCGGGGAAAGGTCAAATCTGTGACTTTCCCGAACGACTTGGATTCGTTGAGAGAGCTTCTTATAAGGGTCCTGCATGTTGCATGCATTGAGCTCTGGGAGCTCTGGGGGGCTTGGGGTACTTACTGGAGCAACATATGACCACAAGGCGACTCACCTACCCTTGGTGGTGCGCTATGTACAAGATGACAGGTTCAACCTTCCCCTGTGATACCTTGTGGTGACTGTGGAACAGGATGATTAGTTCTCTTGTGAGTCGGGATGATTAGTTCTCCCATGGCAACTGTGGAACATGATGATTAGTTCTCCTGTGGGCCAAGATGATTAGTTCTCCCGTGGCAGCTGTGGACAGGATGATTAGTTCTCCTGTCGAGGCATCCTACCCATGCAGTCTGGGACTCATGGAAAGTACCTCTCATCTGATCAATGAGTAGGGAAATGGAGTTAGGGACCATAGTAGACTGTAGTACTATCGATGGATGCATCGATGTATCTACTGTACTCCCTATGCTAGGATGACCTCCATTGATCTGGGATCAATGAAACTGATCTGGGATCAGTATGAGTGGTTTGAGACTCTCTTGTGATATTGATACGGGATCAATAAAACTGACTTCGAGCCAGTAAGAGTGATGTGACACTCTTCAGATGAAACTGTCTTCGGGTCAGTAGAGAATGGTATGAGACATTCTCGATCAATTATTCTTCTTCATGGTTCAGCAGAGCAGAGGAGAGCATAGCAAAGCAGAGCTCAATAGAGCAGAGCAGTGCAGGGTATTGATGGCAGAGATAGTACAGTCGGACATATGGATCAGCAGATGGAGTTCTCCCTAGTTGAGAGGGAGTGTTAAAATTGGCAACTAGGGCCAAACTCCATGTGGGTCATCTTATTAATGAAAGCTGATATTTTCTTGGATCCCTCTCATCGAGAGGTGTAGGATTGATCTAAAGATCATTTGATTCCGATAAGTATTCATGGAGATATGAATTTATTTGTGTTATGGGACAATTTGTCAAGGTCGGCCAACAACCAAATAAACCCCACTTGTGCTCAACGTTTTAGTATAAATAGAGGTGGCCTTCAAGTCATTTTCAACACACTTGGGATCTCTTCCTCTCTACTTGTCTTTGGGTTTTAGTAGGAGGAGAGATCCTAAGGGATAATGCTGCCCTAATCTAGAGGGCAGAAGCCAGAACTGCTGGAACTGTCAGGAATAGCCGGAATTGCCGGAACTGCCAGGAATAGCCGGAATAGCCGGAACTGTCGGAAATAGCCGGATCTACCGGAACGTACTATCTCTCTCTCTGCTAAACTATTGAAGAACATATAAGAAGAATTGATCAAGGGTTTTCCCACATTAGGGTTTGTCCGTGGCTAGTGCCACATCTTGTGTCCTCTTTTCTTGGCTTGTCTTCTGCTATTTATGTTTATGTTCTATCTGCAGTTTCCTTTAATGTTGATGTGATTGCTAATCTGGAAAAGATATTGAGCTAACTGTGAAAATTGAAATAAGTTGCTCTAAGCATAGAACATACCTAAAATTAACAATGCAACAACTAATGTTTGTAATTGAAGTATGGGAATTCATATTGACATCATTAAAAGCTTAAGATAAGTTGTGAAGGAAGTTCCAAAAAATATTTCAGAGACACATTACACTCAGGTTTGAAGGATATTTGTTCCTTGACCTCTGTGCAAAATTTGGAGTCACCTGGTATATCTTAACTTGTTGTGAACAATCAAGGGCTTTCCTAGTTAAAAGGAACAATTATAGGAGCACGGTTTTGGTTACAGTAGCAGGGATTCAACATCTTGTATAGTAGCAAGAGTTTGCACTTTGTAGACCTATGAAGGTGTGTTAGCATTAGCCTTATGATTGGTAGCTTATTTGGCACCTGCTTCATCATCATTGCTTGCATCAAGGACAAAGCATCAAGCAGTCTAGGTTCCATCAAACACTTTAACTGCAGTAAGGACTATTGATATTGCTACATCAAGGTACTTGCATTCAGTGATTCATTAAAATAATTACTTATTTCTTGTCAGGGTTTTGTCATTGGGATAAGGGTGTCAAGATCTATACGCTGTAGGCAAAAAGGATTTTGTTGTAGATATTTGTAATTGTGCCATTATCCTTGGTACATGAGCTCACATTGATTTGCAAAGGTAGATTCATTGTAAGTGGGTCATTATCCCTATTACGGGAGGCTATAGTGGTGTGTCAAATTCATTATCATTTTAGGGTAGGTGGGTGGTGCTAGGTAGGTGTTTGAAGTCACCTTTAGGTTGAAGCCTAAAAATACTTAAGGGTGGCAGGGTGGTGTGAGGACAAGTTGGAGCTTGCAAGGGTGTTGGAGCATCCTTTCAACATTAGTTGATAAAAGCAGGGCGTTGGAGCGTCTTTCTAGTTCGATCTAGAAAATTGAACACTTTTCTAAAGTACTAGGGAGTTGGGGCATCCCCTTTTCAGTTGGAGCTGAAGCATTAATGTACTCATAAATTTTTAGAGAAGCGTTTAGTGGTTTTTTTCCCAAAGGGGGTTTCCACCTAAAAATTCTTGTATCTACTGTCTATTGCTTTTTAATGCTTTAAATTGATGCTGAAGATTAATTAATGCTTTGAAAAGATTAATAAGTTACTAATTGTTAAGAAACACTGATTCACCCCCCTTTCAGTATTTCTAACAATTGGTATCAGAGCAAGGTTCCTTCACTAGCCGTTTAACAACTGGAGGGAGATCATGGGGTGGAATAAGTTGGGAATTCCAGTGTGTAATGGGAACGACTATATTTTTAGAATGCAAAGATCAGGGCATATCTTCAAGCACAAGGATTTGATTTTTGGAATGCTGTGTGACCGAATACATGGAACTTACAACTCCTTTAGATGATAACGATCGAAGGGTTTACGAAAGCCATGTTAAAGCTAAAAATGCCTTCATGATTGGTCCGTTAGATTTTATATATGTCAAAATAATGGACTACAAATCAGTGGAAGAAATTTGGGACAAGCTTCAAAATATATATGAAGGAGATAAGAAGGCAAAGGGGGCCAAGCTCCTGACCCATCGAGGTCAATTTGAGTAGTTGAAAATGAACGAAGAAGAAAACATTGCAACTTACTTTCTTCGTGTTGATGAAATAGTGAATGATATAGAAGCATTGGGAGAACTAATGGAGAACAAGGTTGTTGTCCGAAAGGTACTACGATCACTTCCAGAGAGGTTTGATGCTAAAGTCTCTGTGCTTGAAGAAAGAGATGATTTGGAAAATCTTAGCATGGACCAATTGCATGGAAAACTTACAACATATGAAATGGCAAAAGAACAAGAAAGTCCATCTAGCCGAGAAGCAACATTCACAACATCTATGAAGATCGAGAAAAAAAAATGAGAATCAAGACCAAGCTCTAGTTGTTGCGGAGGAGAAGAATACTTAGATGAAGAAATTGCTAACTTTGTAAGAAAGTTGAAAAGAGGAACATGTAAGTTCAAAGGTAAACTTCTGTTGATATGTTTCAATTGTGGTGAGATTGGTCACTTTGCAACTAAATGTCCTCATAGGAACTCTAGTAACGAAGATGAAGCACCAAGGAAAGGGAAGAAGGGTCAAAGAAGATTCAGCAAGGTAAAAGGAAAGGTTTTAAGAAAATCTTTTTTTCTAAAGAAGACAACTCCTCTTTTGAAGAAGAGAGTGAAAGTGATGAAGAAAATGGCACAGGAATATTACTATTCATGGCTAGGGACAACAGGAAGGAAGCTCCTGAAAAGGAGGAAGGAGATGAAGAAGAGATAGACGAGATCGAATTTCAAAACGAGATTAGCTTGAACCTCAGGCATTTCAGAAACCTTTTTTCTTACTTTAGGTAGAGTTTCATAGTGAAGATGAGCAAACCTTTGGTGCCATAGCTCACTTTGATGATAATTGTCATGTAGCAATGCTTGGATTGGTCTTCCATTGACTCTATAGAGTCCTTCAATTCTTGATCCCAAACTAAATGTATCCCTCATGTGAGATTCCTTAGGCCAAGTGAGGACCTTTCCTCTTATGAAGGCAACTCTCATCCCTTTGTCTTCCAAGGCAGATATAGATACAAGGTTCTTCTTCAATCCCAGTACCTACATCACATCATGTAGATGTATGGTTTCACCATAGTCCAAATGAAATGAAACAAAACCAAAACTCTTCACCCGATAAGTAGAATTGTCCCGCGGAATGGTCTTCAAATTAGTCTCCCTCTCAACCAGGTTTTAGAGGACTTCACAATACCCAATGAAGTGTCTAGAGGGCCCATTATCTACCAACCAACTATGAAACAAATTCAGAGGAGAGGAACTAGAAAGAGCATAAATAATAATATATTCAAATTGAGTAGCAATTGCATTATTTCCATACCTTGAGTTCCTTGATCTCTTTTGAGGATGACGACCTTCTTCTCGATCATCAGGGGCATTTCTCCTCCTTCTATCATTAGACTTGTAGTTGGACTTTGAAGCTCTTCTCTTTTTCGGACAATCTTGAGCATAGTGACCATTCTTGTGAGAATTATAACACTCAACTTTTGACATGTCTCAGTTCCTTCTTGATCTTTTATTAGAATCCCTAGATGCAAGAGTAGGCTTTCTTGAATTAGATGGACCTCCTCTTCCTTTCCTCTTCTTGTCTTGAGGAAAAAATGCCGCGAGCTCCCCCTTCTTCATGCTTTTGAATCCTTCCTCTAGATATCATCCTGGTCTCTTCTTGAGTGCACTTGCCAACGAGCTCATCAAATGTCGGGAACTTGTCATTGTTGCTTATAGTAGTAATGAATGTTTCCCAAATTGGAGGAAGGCCTCCAAGTGCAACGGGCACCAACTTTCTATCAGACATAGGTTCTCCGACAGTTAGAAGTTGATCCTTGAGATGGGATATCCTCATGAAATATGACTGCATAGCTTCTCCCTTGTTAGTTGATTTTTCAAGGAGAGAATATGGTTCAAATTATTGACCTCATACATCCCAACCAACTTATCATAGATTTCCTTGGACTTCTTCAACTTAGAAATATAAACAATTGATGTCTTAAAGAATCAATAATGACTTTCTTTGCTTTGATCTCACCTTTCTTGTACTTGGTAACAGTAGAAGCATTCTCCAAAGGCTCAAGTACCTTTCCTTCCACATATTCCAAGACATCATTCTCATCCAAGGTCACCTCCAACTTGATTTTCCAAGCCGCAAAATTTGATGAGTCATTCAACTTCTCTCCCTCATTGAAGTATGAGGTAGACATCTTGACCAAGTCAAATAAGCTTCTTCAAATCTCTCCAAAGTTGATTTCTTTTTTCTTGTCTCCTTGGGCTTGTCTTCACCTCTGCTCTGATACCATGTTAATTTTCTAGTGTTCTATGCTTAACACAATCACTTATATCAAATTTTCTTCAAATAGCAATAAATTTATCCAATTTAATTCAATCTTCCAGCAACAATAAGCAATTGTAGATAGAAATGTAAACCAATGCAAAATAGAAGACAACCAAGAAAAATAGAGACAATATTTGGTCAAAGACTAGGGAAAAACCCCACAAGGGGGAAAACCCTTTCAAAATTCTTCTTCTACTAGATTGTCATCAAATGTTAAGTAGAGAGATACAATGTTCTAGTACATCAACAATGAGTCAAAGTCAGGCCTTTGACCATCCAATATCAACTAACCAATATCGAGTCAATGGTGAGCCTAAAAGTCAAATCTGATCCAAAGTCAGATTCGTCAAATCTAGTCAAAGTCAACAACAGCAATGGCAACCCTAATTAGTCAACAGCCAAAACTCCTCCAAAGAAGTTTGGTCAAGACTCAACAGTAAGAAAATGCAGCCTCCTTTGCTGGTCAAAGTCAACCCAATATAGTCCCAAAACATTGCTTGCAAATCTGGCCAAAATCAAATTGACCTGCAGAAACCCTAGCTGAAATTTTGCAGTCAACATTGGTAGCATCGGATGTGCTCTAGCCATGAAAATTGGTGGAGAGGCTAAGGCACATAAGATCTCCAAAACCCAGAAATCATTTTGAGAAATTCCATCCAGTTGGAGAGATATTAAAATAATTAATATTTTTAATGGACTTCCTAAGTCTAAACTTAGGAAAATTAAAATATTAATGGGTATTAATATAAAACTGGGTGAGAAGGTTCTAAATGAAGAGGATCAAGCCAAATCTAATCTTAGCCGTTGATTAGGGACTTAATCTCGGCCGTTGAAGATTCAACAGGAAAAGTATAAGAGGAGGCTTGAGGATCAATTGGAGACACACCAGCAGATACTAAGTATCTCAAGGAAAATTGATTCTCAAAGAGAAGGAGATTGATTTCAGAGGGAGAGTTGCAGGGTGGAGGAAGAGGGGGGATTAATAGCAGTCAGGGGAGCTCAAAAGAAGTGGCACAGGGACTCTGAGAGACAACGCAGAGGGAGACGCAGGGATGACGCACAGAGGGATCGGAGCTGTCCAGAGCCACACAAAATGACGCAGGGCTGACGCAGTAGAGAAAGGAAGCTCTCCGGGGTGTCAAAAAATCTCAGAGAAAAGTCTCAGGTGTTTTCTCCCAATTTCTATGTAAATTTTTCTATAAAAGTGATTGCTAATGAAGATTAATAAAAACCCTCCTCTGCTGCACTGGTTTTCCCGCATTGGGGTTTTCCGGGGACAATTGTCCAAAAATAACTGTGTTGATGTGATTGATTCTTGTGCATATATTTATTTCTGTATAATGATGTGATATTTGCAGTAGAATTTATTTTAATATTTATTGAAGGGATTTCATAAATAACTTATTGGGAATAATAAGTAGGTCAAATAAATAAGTTGCTGCAGTAATAGAATTTTTGTTTAGAATTTTTCACATGGTATCAGAGCAAAGATTCGGCGACAGTAGGGGAAAATAAATTATGGGTCAAGAGCATGATGCAGAGGCATCCACTTGAGGAGACTTGTGTAGATTTTCAGAAGCAGGCACAAGAGACAGAAATTACAATTATTCTATGTTGGCTTCCAGATTGGAAGAAGTTGCTTGCATAGAAAGCTCTGCCTCCTCGGGGGTTTGGTATATATATAGTGGAGCTTCCTGGCATATGACAAGAATCTGAGAATGTTTTTCAAATTATCAAGAAAAAAGAATGAATTTTTAGAGCACCATGGGGAATAAGGCAAAGTGTACTCTAGTTGGGAAAGGTACTATAGTTTGTCAAACAGAAACATGAGAGCAATTCCAATTTCCGAGCGGTGCCAGGACTGGGGATGAACTTATTTTTCGTATCTCAACTTCAAAGCAAGGGCTATGATGTTTTCTTCATTAAGGAGAAAGTATATGTTAAACACCCGAGTTGGAAAAAGAAGGTCTAGATCGGAATCATAAGTAACAGGTTGCAGCAAGAATCACCAATGGCACTGATAGGCAGTAATGGAGACAAGGATTTGAATGAACTATGGCACAGAATGATGGGACATTTGCACCATGGGGCTCTGAGAATTCTCAGAAAAACTGTAACAGGAGTTCCATATCTTAGTACTGAACGAGATGATGTATGCAGGATGTGTGCTCTGGGCAGGTATGCCAAAGCAACGTTTCCAAGAAGTAACAATAGGGCCAAGAGTGTATTAGGATTGATACACTCAGACATTTGCGGACTGATGTCCACAAAGGCTCGTAGTGGTGCCAAATACTTCATCACCTTCATCGATGACCATTCTAGGAAGACTTGGATCTACTTTCTAAAAACCTAAGACGAGGTTTTCAGTCAATGCAAAGAGTTCAAGGCTCTAGTGGAGAATCTGGCAGGAAACAAGATAAAAGTACTACACTCAGACAATGGTGGAGAGTATGTTGACAAGGTCTTCACTGATTTTTGCGCTAGGGAGGGCATCGAAAGAGAGTGGACAACTCCCTACAATCTGGATCAAAATGGAGTAGCAGAAATGAAGAACATGACTATTGTGGAAGCAGCTAGGGCAATGATGTATGATCAAGATATGTCGAAATTCCTGTGGGCAGAAGCATGCAACACGACAGTCTATGTCCAGAATAGAACTCCTTATAGGGCATTGGGCAAGATTACTCCAGAGCAGGTCTTCACCGAGAAGACACCTGAAGTCAGTGATTTTAGGATATTTGGGAGTTTAGCATATCGTTGTATACCCGAGGAGAAGAGGAAGAAGTTAGATCAAACTGCAGAGAAAGGATATCTTGCGGGATATAACGAGAATGCTAGGCATATAAAGTCTATCTTTCAGGGAGCAAGAAGGTACTAGTTCGACGAGATGTAAAGTTCATGGAGGATAGAGCTTTCAGAAAATCTTGAGAAATGCCTTCTGAGGAGTAGTCGAAAGATGAGCCATTGGTCAAACCACTTCAACCAGCAGAAGCTACTACCATAAATTCTCCTTCAGAACAAGAGGAATCACAAGAAGAGGAAGAGCTAACAGATGAGCCTACTACCGAAGGAAGAACGAGCCGGGAACTCTGACAGATTCTATGGGATGCAAAATAATTCATTGGTGCACCCAGGAACTATAAAAGGGAGCGAAAACATCCAGACAGATACCATGCCTTAGTAGCTCAGGTTGGGGAACCCTCTAGTTTTCAGGAGGCCGCTCAACATCAAGTATGGGTGGATGTGATGGTGGGGGAATATAGCTCTATAATGGTGAATGATGTCTGGGAAGTGGTGCCTAGGCCTCAGGACAGATCAGTGGTAGGTTTGAGATGGATCTACAAGATCAAATATGCTATAGACGACAGTGTGGAGAAATACAAAGCCAGGTTTGTGGCTAAGGGGTATGCTCAGAAGAAAGGAATAGACTACAAAGGGACCTTCTCCCCAGTAGCCAGGTATACATCTATTAGAACCGTGATATCTCTTGCAGCATAAACGGGGTGGGAGATTCATCAGATGGATGTAAAGACGACATTCTTGAATGGGGTAATAGAAGAGGAAGTATACATTGAACAACCAGAAGGCTTTGAGACACATGAGAAGAAATCTCATGTATGCAGATTAAAGAAAGCCTTGTATGGGCTCAAACAGGCACTTAGAGCATGGTATGGTCGAATTGATGGCTACTTGCAGAAGATGGGGTTCGTTAAGAGTGATGCAGATCCCAATCTCTACTATCTGGTTGTAGAGAATGAGCTTCTAGTCTTAGTATTATATGTGGATGATCTCTTCCTGACAAGATCATCCAGGCTCATCAAGGACTGCAAGAAGAATCTAGCCACAAAATTCGACATAAAGGATTTGGGAGAGATGCACTATTTCCTGGGGTTAGAAGTTGGGCAGCAGAAGGGTGAGATCTTTCTTGGACAAGGGAGATATGCTATAGAAACCCTGAAGAGATTCAGGATGCAGGACTGTAGGCCTATGGCTGCTCCAATGATCACCAACTGGAAGAAAATTGATGCATCAGAAGACAAAGATGTTGATCCCACCTTGTACAGGCAGCTCATAGGATCCCTGATGTATTTGGTCAATACTAGGCCATACATTTGTTACGTTGTCAACACCCTCAGTTATTTCATGGTGGAACTTAAGAGGGTGCATTGGGCAACAACCAAACATGTTCTCAAGTATATACAAGAAATAGTCGAGCATGGACTATTGTACACCAGAGGCAATGACATCAGGCTGAGTGGGTTCACTGACGTAGATTGGGTTGGAAGTTCAGTGGATCGGAAAATTACCACTGGGTACTGGTTCAACATTGGATCGGGGATGAGTTCCTGGTGCAGTAGGAAACAAAAATCCGTAGCTCTGAGCTCAATTGAAGTAGAATATATGATCGCGAGCACAACTTCGTGGGAAGCCATATGGCTTAGAAAGTTGCTTGTGAACCTATTCAGGAGAAGTATGGATGCAACCAGTATCATGTGTGATAATCAGAGTTGCATCAAGCTCTCTGAAAATCCAGTATTCCATGATCGGTCAAAGCATATTGATATCAGGTGTCACTTTGTCAGAGACTATGTCTAAAGAGGAGCTGTACAGTTGAGCTACACTCCTACATGAGAACAAGTGGCAGGCATTCTCACCAAGGCCCTAGGAAGAACAAAGTTCGTTTATTTCATGGAGAAGATGGGGATGGTAAAGAATCCATTTCAGTAGCAGAAATGGATAAGAGTCAGGTGTGTTGAAAAGAGCAACAAGAAATGCTAAAAATAGAAGCGCTAAAAATAGCACTGTTATAAATAGCATTTCGGGATACATTCCAATTTTAGTTAGTCTCTAAACTAAAATTGAGAATTCAAATTCGAATTTGATCTTAGCAGCTGTTTGTAAAATAATTAATTAATTCATCTTGAGTAAATTAGTTGTAGAAAATCAAACATGAAGTCTATGTGAAGACATGCAACAGTTTCCCCTTTGATTGGGGAAGTTATCCCTTGATTAAAGGAGATCATGATGAGTTGTACTTTGAGTTGTAATTAGTTAGCTCAGTTAACTGCGTTAAGTCCAATTAGATTAGTTCCAACAGTTTGTGGAACTGATTGTGAGTTCAGTTAGTTAATGCATGCATGCATGTAACTGTTGCACTTCAGATAACTGAATA
Organism: Pinus taeda; assembly: GCA_000404065.3. Lineage (NCBI taxonomy): Eukaryota > Viridiplantae > Streptophyta > Pinopsida > Pinales > Pinaceae > Pinus > Pinus taeda. The sequence goes on along the minus strand of APFE031001080.1, from coordinate 23,023 downwards.
TTCTCTCATAAATAACTCATGCATGTCAGTTCAGTCAGAGACCCAGTTGAGATCAGATGATGTGATAGTGTACTATCAGTTGCAGGAATATTCCATTGAGGATATCTCTTGCATGCAAAAGGAATTCATTCCTTGGAGATTGTGCAATTACTTCTGAGTTTGGTGATTTGTGTGAGAGGCCAATTCACACAGGTGGCAGCATTGGACTCTAGGAGAAACTGTGTAAGAAAATAGGAGGCTTGGAGGATTGGAGGAAGGCATATGTTATGTCTATTCAGTCTGTGAGCTCAATTGAGGGATTGTACTGAGAGCTGGATAGCTTGTGAGCTAAAGCATTGTGTAATCCAGACATATTTCCACTTGTATGATAATACAAAGATCAGAGTTTTTAGTTGAGGCTTTCCCCAGAGTATTCTTCTGTGTTCATGTGTGATTCCTTTTTCAGCCTATGTTATATGTGTTCTATTTGATCTTGCTCAAAATCGATTAAGCTTTCGCAAGTTTGTTTGTAGAAGTAGATCAAGTATTTTGCTTTAGTAAATTGCATTATTAGGTGATCTACAGTCGAAAATTCTACATGGTATCAGAGCAAAGGTGATCAAAGCGAAGAACAATATACAAAGAAGGGAAAAGTACGAAGTTTGAAGTTCCTGATTATAGAAATTGAGTTCTTATCACATCTCAATTTCACCAATGGCGTTCAATGGTTTGAGACTTGAGTATGCCCTTGATGGCAGCTCGAATTTTATAGCCTGGAAGGATTGCATGGAAGCGGTATTAGAGGACAACGGTCTAAAGGTCTTCATTGATCAAGAAACCCCCAAGCCAACAAAAGCTAATGCCCAAGAATTGGCGGAATGGAAGAAATGTGTGGCTAGAGCGAGGAGAATCCTCCTGGAGGGAGTTCGAGACCACATTGTCTTGAGCCTCCATGGGAAGGAGACACCATTTCCAATGTGGAAAGCATTGAAGGATCTATATCAGAATACTAGTGATCAGAGGAAGCTGGCATTGAAAGACAAGCTTCGGAAAGTCAAGTGTGAAAAGGGCGACACGATCTCTACATATCTGAACAAGCTCACCACCTGTAGGGATGAGCTTGGAAGTGTAGGGATCACGACAGTTGATGATGACATGGTGAGTCTTGCTCTCCTCGGTCTTTCTAAGAGCTGGCATAGCTACCAAGACTCGGTAAATGGAAGAGAGAAACTGCCAGATTGGGAACAACTTTGGTCGGATCTAATGCAGGAGGAGATAAGAAGAAGCACCAGAGATGGATCTTCATCAAGGAAAGATGATGAAGAAAATCTAGCCTTAGCGAGTAAGGTGAGGAAAGTGAAAAGGAAGGCGTCCCCATCCAAATCCAATTCTTCCCATGGTGGGAAGAAGTTTGACAAATCGAAAGTGAGATTCTTTCATTGTCATGAGGTGGACCATTATGCTACAAATTGTCCACAAAAGAAATCCAAGAAGGGCTCAGATGGTGAAGCACTGGCCTCACAGTTCGAATTGGATTTCTCTCTCATCGCATGCATGGTTTCATCCATGGTGGGATGTGTTTGGTACCTGGATAGTGGAGCTTCATTCCACATGACCGACGATAAGAATCTTTTCAATACCTTAGAGGAGAAGGATCTCTAGAGGTGGATTGAGATGGGCGATGATGGAAAGTACCATGTTTCAGGTGAAGGTATGGTTGTGTTTCAGAGGGAGCATGGAGCTCCTCTCACACTAACTGATGTAAAGTATGTACCGGGTCTAAAGAAGAATCTTGTGTTTGTCGCTATGCTGGAAGACAAAGGCTATGATGTAGTCTTTAGTAAAGGAAAGGTATTCCTGAGGCATATCAGCACTGGACAGACCAAGAGGATTGGGATTCGAGTTAAGAATCTCTACAAGTTGGAGGTAGACGACTGTGCTGCATTGAGTTTCAAAGCAGAGTTGGTGTAGAGCCAAGATGTTAGCGAGCTATGGCATAGAAGATTGGGCCACTTGCACCATGGGGCCTTGAAGATCATGCAACAGATTTCTATCAGACTTCCCAAGGGAAAACTGGAGCAGACAGATACATGCAAAGGTTGTACCTTGGGTAAATATGCGAAATCTTCCTTTCAGGATCAAGACAGTAGAGCTGGAGAACTCCTGGAGCAAGTTCACACAGATCTGTGTGGACCATTCTCTACAGCCTTGACCACTGAACAAAGGTACTATGTTATTTTTATTGATGATTTTTCTCGTAGATGTTGGATCTACTTTATGCAGAAGAAGGATTAGACCTTCTCAAGGTTTTGTGGGTTTAAAGCCTTGGTAGAGAAAGAATCTGGAAAGAAAATAAGGGCCTTGTGTAGCGACAATGGTGGAGAGTATGTCTCCCAACAGTTTAAGGACTTCTGCGCAGCAGAACGAATTAAACGGGAGTTGACGACACCCCATAACCCACAACAAAATGGGGTGGCCGAAAGGAAGAATAGATCAATCGTGGGAGCAGCTTGAGTGATGTTGCATGACCAAAGCCTACCACTTCATTTGTGGGCTGAGGCATGCAATACATCAGTATACTTGTAGAACAGAAGCCCTCACTGTATATTGGGGTTGAAGACACCAATGGAAGCCTTTTCCGGGAAGCGACCAGATGTGAGTCACTTCAGGATCTTTGGATCATTGGTTTATTGCCATGTGACCAAAGATGCCTGGAAGAAGCTAGATCCAACAGCTAAGTTGGGGATACTTGTGGGGTACACTGATACACCCCATAACTATCGGGTGTTCCTGCCTACCAGTTAGAGGATAGTGGTGCGCAGAGATCTGAAGTTCGACAAGCAGAAAGCCATGCAAGTATCACTTGAGAGGGAGCTCAAGTTGCATGCAGAGGAGGAACTTTCAGTTCTTAAGGAGGAGGAGCCTCAGACTGATGCAGAGCAGCCACATGCAGAGGATTCGGGAGTGGAGACATCCACTCATGCCGAGTCTTCTAGAGATGGGTGGAAACACTTAAGGGAAGCTGACAGGTTGATGCTGGATGCACGAGAGAATGTGGCACATCCATCTTCTTAGCGCAGAGAAAGGAGGTCACTCGAACGGTACATTGGTTACATGGCCTTGGTTGGGGAGTGTGTAGAGACTGAACCTTCTTCATTTGAGGAAGCAGTGCAACAATTAGTTTGGGTTGATGCTATGGTGGAGGAGTACGACTCTATTGTTCGGAACTGTGTTTGGGATGCTGTCCCAAGACCTAAAGACAAGTCAGTGGTGAGTTCCTGATGGCTTTACAAGGTAAAGCAGGTAGCTGATGGCAGTGTTGAGAAACATAAGGCAAGGTTTGTTGCCTGTGGTTTCTCACAAGTCGAGGGGATCGACTACGATGAGACTTTTGCTCCTGTAGCAAGGTACTCATCTATTAGATCGATGTTGGCACTATCAGCACAGATGGGTTGGAAGATCCATTAGATGGATGTGAAGATTGCGCTCCTCAATGGAAGATTGAGGAAGAGGTGTACATTGAGCAGTCGAAAGGTTTTGAGACCTTCGATCGTGTGTCGCATGTGTGCCGACTCAAGAGGGCTTTGTATGGGCTGAAGCAAGCACCTCGTGCTTGGTACACCAGAATCGACAACTATTTCACCGGGTTGGGCTTCACCAAGAGTGAAGTAGATGCGAACCTTTACCACATCATGGTAGAAGGTAAGCCATTGATCATTGTTTTTTATGTGGATGATCTGATTTTGACAGGTGATGATTAGTTGATCAAGTCTTGCAAGGAGGACCTTGCAAGAGAGTTCGAGATGAAAGACATGGGTCTTATGCACTACTTTCTAGGCATGGAAGTGTGGCAGAAGGATGGGGAAGTCTTTGCGTCTCAAGGCAAGTATGCCATGAGATACTCAAGCGATTCCACATGGAGAAGTGCAAGCCCATGCAGACTTTTCTAGCTGGTAACTGGAGGAAGGAGGATGCTACTTCAGGTGAGGTAGTACGCTACTGTTTATCGACAACTTGTGGGTTCATTGATGTATATAGTGAACACACGACCAGATTTATGCTTTGTGGTGAAGCAACTGAGTCAAGCTATGGTTCAGCCTACCAAGTTGTTTTGGAAGGCAGCAAAGCATGTGCTAAGATACCTCAGAGGCACATCTCAGTATGGATTGTGGTACAAACGAATAGAGGGAGTGAAGCTTCAAGGCTTCACAGATGTAGATTGGGCAGGGAGTCCATCAGATCGGAAGAGCACTTATGGAGGAATCTTCAACCTTGGTTCAGCTGCAGTTTCTTGGTACAGTAGGAAACAGAGGTCAGTTGCACTTAGCTCAACAGAGGCTGAATACATGGTTGCCAGTCATGTAGCATGCGAGGCCATTTGGATGTGGAAGATTCTAGTGGGATTGTTTGGTCATAAAATGGATCCAACTGTGATCTATTGCGATAATTAGTGTTATATCAAACTCTATGAGAATCCAGTATTTCATGACAGGTCCAAGCACATAGGTATTCGGTATCATCATCTTCGATACTGTGTGGTGAAGAGGATCATGTTGTTGCTGTATGTTTCGATCGAGGAACAGGATCTAGATATTTTGACTAAGGCATTGTCAAAATGCAAGTTCGAGTTCCACAGAGAGGATTGGGGTGATTGATAATCCCTTTCTTGTTGAGAGGGAGTGTTGAAAATAGCAACAAGAAACGCTAAAAATAGAAGTGCTAAAAATAGCACTGCTATAAATAGCATTTCACGATACATTCCAATTTTAGTTAACCCCTAAACTAAAATTGAGAATTAAAATTCGAATTTGATCTTATCAACTGTTTGTAAAATAATTAATTAATTCATCTTGAGTTAATTAGTTGTAGAAAATCAAACATGAAGTCTATGTGAAGACATGCAACAATTTCCCCTTTGATTGAGGGAGTTATCCCTTGATTAAAGGAGATCAGGATGAGTTGTACTTTGAGTTGTAATTAGTTAGCTCAGTTAACTGAGTTAAGTCCAGTTAGATTAGTTCCAACAGCTTGTGGAACTGATTGTGAGTTCAGTTAGTTAATGCATGCATGCAACTGCTGCACTTCAGATAACTTAATATTCTCTCATAAATAACTCATGCATGTCAGTTCAGTTAGAGACCCAGTTGAGATCAGATGATGGGACAATGTACTATCAGTTGCAAGAATATTCCATTGAGGATATCTCTTGCATGTAGAAGAAATTAATTCCTTGGAGATTGTGCAGTTACTTCTGAGTCTGGTGAGTTGTGTGAGAGGCCAATTCACACAGGTGGCAACATTGGATCCAAGGAGAAACTGCGCAAGGAAATAGGAGGCTTGGAGGATTGGAGGAAGGCATATGTTGTGTCTATTCAGTCTGTGAGTTGAATTCAGGGATTGTACTGAGAGATGGATAACTTGTGAGCTAAAACTTTGTGTAATCCGGACATATTTCCACTTGTATGATAATATAGAGATCAGGGTTTTTAGCTGAGGCTTTCCCCAGAGTATTCTTCTGTGTTCATGTGTGATTGCTTTCTCTTTCTCTGTTATATGTGTTCTATTTGATCTTGCTCAAAATCAATTAAGTCTTCGCAAGTTTGTTTGTAGAAGTAGATCAAGTATTTTGCTTTAGTATATTGCATTATCAGGTGATCTACAGTGGGAAATTCTACAAGGTGTTGCAGTGCAACAATTAGCAGTGCTATGGGCAGCGTGGGCAACATATTGAGAGGGAGCTGCAGTACAGATTTAGCAGTGGTAGTGGCAGTGTCAAAGGCAACAATACAGGAAGCAACAATGCAAATGGTGTGAGGCATCAGGCTAAGCATCAACATAGGTACTGGTGCAGAAGGACTAGTGTGATGTTTCAGCAGTGGAGCATTACTAGAGCACATTCCTCGCTAACATGGAGTGTTGATTTGTGGTAGCATCGGATGTGCTCTAGCCTCTAGCCATGAAAATTAGTGGAGAGGCTAAGGCACATAATCTCAAAAACCTGGAAATCGTTTTGGAAAATTCCATTTGGTTGGAGGGATATTAAAATAATTAATATTTTTAATGGAGTTCCTAAGTCTAAACTTATGAAAATTAAAATATTAATGGGTATTAATATAAAACTGGGTGAGAAGGTTCGAAATGACGAGCCGAATCTAATCTTAGCTGTTGATTAGGGACTTAATCTCGGCCATAGAAGATTCAATAGGAAAAGTATAAGAGGAGGCTTGAAGGTCAATTGGAGACACACCAACAGATACTAAGTATCTCAAGGAAAATCGATTTTCAAAGAGAAAGAGATCGATTTCAGAGGGAGAGTTGCAAGGTGGAGGAAGAGGGGGGATTGGCAATAGCTAGGGGAGCTCAGAAGAAGTGACGCAGGGACTCTAAGAGACAGCGCAGAGGGAGATGCAAATCAGTGAGACGCAGGGATGATGCAGAGAGGGACCAGAGCTGCGGAGAGCCACACAGAATGGCCCAGGGCTGACGCAGTAGAGAAAGGAAGCTCTCCGGGGCGTCAGAAAGTCTCAGGTGTTTTCTCCCAGTGTCTATGTAAATTGTTCTGTAAAAGCGATTGATGTTGACGATTAATAAAAACCCTCCTCTGCTGCACTGGTTTTCCCGCATTGGGTTTTTCCAAGGACAATTGTCCAAAAAAACTGTGTTGATGTGATTGATTCTTGTGCATATATTTATTTCTGTATAATGATGTGATATTTGCAATAGAATTTATTTTAATATTTACTGAAAGGATTTCATAAATAACTTTTTGGGAATAATAAGTAGGTGAAATAAATCATTTGCCGCAGTAATAGAATTTCTGTTTAGAAATTCTCACATCCAAGAGAAGAATGTGATGTGTGATGATGTCCTCCAAGTGATGTGACATGATGTGTATTTATATGAATAATGAGACTTAGGGGTTCGAATTTCCTTCCCAGGCTGACTTATACTATTGTACACATGTTGGTTTCACATAAAAAAGAAGATTTTTCCTTGACCAAATTAAATTTCTCCAAGGGTTAGTAGGGGCTTATCTGGATGAGGAAAGCTTCCCAATGGAGGGAATTTCTCCTTGAGTTGCCAAATTTAACACTTGAGTTGGGGGGTTTGATTGGTTCGGTCAATGGTTTGGTTCTAATTATATCTGTATGAATCAATGTATTTCATTGTTGAATATATATAAACCTCAATGCCCCCCTGTTCCCCCTGAATTTCCCTAAAATTTAGGGGTGCTCCCACATGTCCCCCTTTTGTGTCTCACCATTTCTGCGTCCCCCCATCCAGGAACTTGGTGGACATTGTTATTCTCTCCATATTCGTGTTTACTATTTGGTTAAATGCATGTTCCTTTTATGTTGATTTTTTGTTGTCTCTGGTTATCATATGCTAGTTATTAAGAACATGTGTTTCTTACTTGGAGGTCATAGGTTCAAATCTGGAGGGCTTGGGTATGTATATCTCTGTAGATTAAACACAGTCAAATCACTGCTTAGAGGGGGTCCATTCGTACACAAACAAAAGGGTGTGATACATCGATTTGTTGTCTGGCTAGGTGATGACCTTTAAACTGTATTATTATTATTATGTTGTGAATCTCTGTTTTTCTTTGAGAACATATTGTTTGTATGCTTTTTGGCTAGATCTTTCACCTTGAGTTGGTATACACAATTTTCAATTTCCAATCTCCTCAAGTCTCACTTGGATGATGCAATTGCAACTACTCATCTAGAGTTCACCATTCCATGTTTTCATGTTCCTTCAATCTAGGACAACTTGATTGATGTGCTCCATCATTAGAGGCAAATGACCACTTGGTTGGCAGAAAAGGATCTTTTCCAGCATAGGCTAAGTGGCTGTCACAAAGTGCTTTTGAGAAGATGTTTCTTCACCTACAGAACATAAGGGATAGTTTCCTCTAAACAGGGAGGAAATGGTGAGAGTTAGTAGGGACGAATGACAGTGCATCATAATTGTATATCATTTTTTTTGACCCCTGATTAAGGAGGGACAAATTGTAAAGATGTTATGTAAAAAATTAGTTAATTTTAGGTTCATTATTTAATTTTAGGTTTAATTAGACAAAAGGGCACGATCATAAGATCATGCCCTTTCCCAAAGGGTGCCCATGGCAGTATATAAGCCAGGAACCCCATTGTAAACAATCATCATCTATCAATTCATTTATTAATAAAATATTTATACATATATTTCTGCGTATTAGAAGTTTTTTGCTTCATCTGGTATTTAGAGCGGTTCGGTTCTTAGGCGGTCTGCTCAGTGCAGCTGCATCTCGATGTGTACAACTATATTGACTGAATAGACGTGCGTTCCCCCAGCGGCAGTGGAATATATATATAATATATATATATATATAATATATATATATTATATATTGACAAAGTCGGATTCGTAGTAGTCCTTTTTTCTGGACGTAGGCAGCCTGTGTGTGGGGGCATCAGGTCACCAAGGATCCGCTGTTTGTTTCCATCTGCGTAAGTGAATTAGCATACAAAACAACAAGGACGTCTGTGAGTTAACAACTGCCACTATGGAAAACACTGCAATCGCTGTTTGCTGGTAAACAAGAATCTCGTGGCCACAATCGAATAGGAAGGGCCACAGTATTTCTGCACAGAAGATACGGGGTCACTTCAACGTCAACGGACGTGACTGGAGATAAATACATGCCCCCACAAACTCGCTCAATGTCGACAATGACAATGGTGGATTTCCAAAAAAAGTTGTTGGAAGCAGAGCATAAGATAAATAACAACCACAATGAGGTCAGTAAAAGATTAAATGAATTCCAGATCAAGCTTGGGGAGCAAGCTAACAAAATAAAAAATCTTCACGATACGACAAATCGAATAGAAATAAAGGTGGAAAATCAACATGTCCAAACAAAGGCAGACATCAGAGAGGTCTTAACGATGCTGAAAATTCTGTGTAAAAAGACGAATTGTACACCCGAACAACTACTAAAAGAAAATGAAAAGAATCAAGAACACATCTCATCAGATTCAACAAAGTCAATGGACTCTCATGAAAAAGTTGAATCCCCAAAAAAATCAGCGACACCCCACCAAGAAGTGAGTAACACAACTCTTACAAACAAGCAACTTTGGGATACCTTTACCAATCAACACCCCTTTTTCGCTCAACCATTAGCAACATACCAGCAAAGGGCAAAAGTTGAGATGCCTAAATTCGATGGAAACGAAAAAAACAATGTTGCATGGATAAATAAAGCAAAAGAATACTTTGAGATATATGACATCAATGATGATGACGAAAAGCTCAGGCATGCATCCATGAAAATGGAAGGGGAAGCATATAATTGGTATGTGGTGGAAAAAGACAACACGTTATTAGCTGGAGAAAATTTAAGGATGCATTCTTTAAAAGATTCCAAGGTGTAAGGGAAGAAGAGTTCTTTTCAAAACTCATCAAATTACGACAAAAAGGAAGTGTCGACAAATACACTCAAGAATGGGAGACCTTAGTAACACGAGTACCTAGGTTATCAGAATCTCATCTAATTCAATCATATGTCTCGGGACTCAAAACCCATTTACAAGTAGAACTTGAGATGCATGACATTACATCAATAGAAGTAGCAAGGCGAAAAGCAAAAACAGTGGAAAAGAAATTCGAACCAATATTTTGGTCAAAAGCGGAAAAAACATATGCAAGATGAAGGATACCCCAGTATGTGGACTCAAATAATACAAGATATGTTCCACCACATCGCCGTGAAGATGAAAAATCTATTATGGAAATACAAAGAATAAAAGAGGGTAAATGTAAACACTATGGTGAGAAGTGGGACCCCAAACATAGATGTGCTAAAGGAAGAGAACCAAAGAACCTATATAATTGTGAAGCAACCAGTGATTCAAACAATGAAGATTATGACATAGAAGAAACAGAAGACGCCCCAGAATTCTCATCAGAATTAGATGACGGAAGTATTCCGCAAGTGTCATTATCAGCTATGGCAGGTATATCACAACCTCAGACCTTAAAGTTAAAAGGACACATAAAGAAGAACAATGTAGTGGTTCTCATTGACTCTAGTAGCACAATTTTTTAGATGCAACTGTGGCAAAGAGACTCAATATTTTTTCATTTCCCTTACCAAACATGAAAGTGATGGTAGCTAATGGTAAGAAGATTGAAAAGGTGAGGAAATGTTATAAGGTCAATTTGCAGATTGAAGACTTTAATTTAGAGTCTCCGTTCTTCACGGTACCGTTAGGAGGAGTAGATGTAGTCTTAGGTATGCAATGGCTACGAACTTTAGGTAGTTATGCTGCCAACCATCAAGTACAATTTATAAAATTTAAATGGGGAGATCAAAAGTACAAAATACACGGATTCCAAGCACCAGAAAATCAAGTTGTATCATCATCTCAGATGATGAAGCATAGTCGAAAAGGAGCATCTGCTTATGTAGTACAATGTCACCAATTAGAAATGTTATCTGCAAATATGACCAGAGAAGAGTCACCAGAGATACAAGATCTGATTCGGAAGCATAAAAAAGTATTTCAAGACCTACCTATGAAGATGCCGCCTAATAGGGAAATTGAGCATACAATAGAAGTCAAGGCAGGGTCAGACCCTGTCAACATCAAGCCATACCGATATCCACATCACCAAAAAACGGAACTTGAGAGATTAATCCAAGACCTTTTAAAGTGTGGGACCTTGATCATCTTGGAATATCTGATCAAATGGAAGGACTTACCCGAAGAAGACGCTTTCTAGAAGAACGAATCATTTTTCAACAACATCTGTTGTTACTTATGCTTTGAGGACAAAGCATTCTTTCGAGAGGAAGGCAATGTTATGTAAAAAATTAGTTAATTTTAGGTTTAATTACACGAAAGGGCATGATCATAAGATCATGCCCTTTCCCAAAGGGTGCCCATGGCAGTATATAAGCCAGGAACCCCATTGTAAACAATCATCTGTCAATTCATTTATTAATAAAATACTTATACATATATTTCTGCGTATCAGAGGTTTTTTGCTTCAAAAGATAATCTAACTAATTACTCAAATCACTTCAACACTATCATTGGGGTCTAATTTGGTTTCTTAAGAGCAGGGGTTTGTTATGTTCCCCACCTAGGTTCAAATCCAGCATGTGACATGCTTGTCCCTTGTCCACTGATTGCCTCTATGAAGTGCTGTTTCATGTGGATGGGGCCAGGCGCAATCCCTGAGTGACTTTGATGAGATCCCCCTAGTCATGACTCATGACCACTTAGCCAAGAATTGATTCTACAAGTCTGGGGGTCAATGCTTATCAGAAGCATTTCCAAATGAAAATCCACTCTAATACTCCACTTACCATCTAGCTGATCAGTCCATTGATTGATTACACTTAAATTTGGACTCTATGTATTTCTATAAATATAATGACGCATAGTGCATAATTCACTGATCTGCTTGGCTCAGCTGACTGTTTTCTGGATCAAGCCAAACCATTAGAACACTGGGCTGTCATACCAGAATATCCATTTAAATCTCGTAACAGGGACTGTATGAAACTTGTATGTCAAGTTCAGCATTTTTCTCTTGTATTTTGTCCTATTTATGCATGTGCTCTCATTTCTGTTTTTTTCTACTTCACTTTCCCTGACTGCTATTGGTAAAGGTAAAAAAATTTCAGTGTGAACACAGATCTGTCTTCATTCTACCCTTACTCCAAGCTATTTTTTCCTTAAATTGGAACCCCCAAAGCCTTACTTATATTAGATCGCTCACTCATGATGTTGTGTTGCTCAGATGTGTGCCATCACTCTCAACAAAGACAGTCAGGCTTGAGCTGCTTCCATTAACAGATGGTATAATAACTCTTGACACTCTCCAGATTGCTGCGAAAGAGAGAGGTACGTGACATGTCATATGTACATTCAATATAGTGAACGGGTATTCCACCAGTTCTAGTTACAATGTCCTTTTGGCATTCATCACTAAAAACATGTTGAAACGATTGTGTAACCAATTTAAAATAATAGACCCTAGAAAGCTTGAGGATAGTAGGATGTAAATGTTCAGTGTCATAGTATTGGTAGTCAGGTTGGATCATGTGACAGCTTTCAGTATCATTCAGATTATATATGGCCCTCAAGTGTCTTGGTTTACTTTATATCATACTATTGATTCAATAGGATCAGTTTCATGTGTTTTCTTTTTGATATGCAGGTGTAATATATGTCCCAGAGAAGGCTTTGAAAATCTATTCAACCTCTAGCATTGCAAGTGGCATCATTTGATGTAGATCTATTATATGTTTCATTTACTACATGGCATTATGAAGGTGGCCTTTCATATTTCTTTTCTTCTAATTAGTAACTTTTTCCCTATTAATATTCCTTCTGTAAGTTTAATATGAACTTCTGCTTTCTTTGCAGTTGAGCTTCTGGGATTTAGTGTGGCTGTTATATACATGGTATTGCTGTCCATGCTTTGCACCATTATTTCAGCTTTCATCCCTGACAGTCAATTAACATTGAATTGCTATTGTGTTCATTGGGTCTCCCTTTCGTTGACCTAGTTTGCTGCAGATACCCACTATCCCATTCTTTGAATGATATAATGTAAGTTATAAAGGTAAATATAACCATTGATTATGAGTAGAATTTCTTTTAGTTTCTTTCATTACTTCTTTGACCATGTAATATTGCATCCACATCACTGGATGCAGCTCCTTTTGTGAGGAGAGTTGCTTTTGTAGATATAGAGCTTCTGTAGCCATTTACTGATGAGGGATGCTCAATTCAGTTATATATATACACATACACCAAGGAGAAATACATCTAATATGCTCCTGAAGGATCCAATTGTGTACAGGTATTCATGAGTGAATGGTTTTTCCTGCTATGATTCAAATATAATTTCATCTCCACCAATTTGCAAACAAAAATTAGTACATTTCTATGTTCTTAGAATTTTCTCCTGTCAGCTGGGTTTGCCTTTTACAAGCCTTCTAAGAAAGGAGGATTACATTGAATTCTCAAGCTATGGATTGGTATTGTAATCATGTTCTATGAAGTAAATGCCGTGACAAACAGGGATGGAATTGGAAACAAACATTTCCAAACAGGGATAGACTAGGAAATAAACATTCTCAAAACCTTTAGACAATGGGGAAAAATGTGTGTGAGTACGTTTGCATCTACTCACACATATGCATTGAGGATTTAGAAATCTTGAGTAAAGCATGCTATGTAAACAGCTGGTATACAGGTACATCTGGTTTGGAATATATATGTATTTAAAGAGTTAAAGCCTATCAGAAAATATGTTCTTGTAAGCAAATAAATGTGGCAATTTAGAAGGGTTTATAAAGCCCAAAAAATAGCTTGCATTTAAATAAAAAATAGATAAAAATTGCAGTTCAACCGTGTTCGATATTTCCATATATAGTTGGATAATAATGTATGGTGGCCATGCATGTGCAGTGAGGTGCAATGGAAATTTTGGGAATTTTTAGAACTGAAGTGTGAGGCCCAAAATGGCTAGATGTGAACACAATCCTTTTAGGTGACTTTTGGTTTCTCCAGAATTAGCATAGATCCACATTAACCCCAAATGTATTGAGAAGTGGGAATGAGCAAAAACCACAAGTGTGAACGTCTCATTGCTTAAAAGATCGTTTATTTTTTCTTTTATGTTGATTCTCATTTTTCTCTTTTAATTCATTAGATGCCAGGTTTTCATTGGTTTTAATAAAAACTTGTGTTCTCCATCATATGGTGACAAGTCTCATAATTTTTTCTCTTGACAATATTTTTTGTACTATGAGATACTTCTTGTTTCCCACTAGGAAATTAACGCGTGAAAAACAACAAGAAATCAAGTTCTTCTAATTTATCAAACAAAACAAGATTTAAACTAGGGTTTGGAGAAGGTAAAAGAGAAAATCTTCTAAAGTGGTGCTATTTAAGGGACTTATAAGGAGTATGCGTGATGCATGCCAATGGGAGTTTCCTTCTTTATTAAATAGAGCCAAAGTTTACAAAAATCCACTGAGTTCAAAACTTTACACGATATATATATATATATATATATATTTGCCCAAATATGGAGATAAGCCCAATTTCTATCCAAAACCACCGCAACCAAGCCTTGAATATATACATGAAACAAGTGGGAGGAATATTATAGGTTTTAAAACCACTGGATCCAAGCCTCTCTATATAATATCCACTGGAGCTAAGCCTTTGTCCAACCACACACTAAGGGAAAACCCTTTCCAAATCCCTTTGTATTAAACTTTATAAATGAATGCATCTGCAGCCAATCTACTTAGCACCAATGCGATGAAATGGGCCCCGTATAACCTGGACTCATGACTCGGGCCCTGAAACTACCCCGACTTTTTATAACCCAGTGAAAAAGGCTTGCCTCGAAGATTTTCGGGGACACTGACTTCGGGAGATGAGAATGTTCCTATCAATTGCAATGTTTAATCTCTGTTAATTGCCAACCCTGGACCCCGACCCCGACTTTTCCCAAGTGAGCTCCTTTTTCTTCTGGGGTAAAACCTTTGGTGAATGAAAATGAAATGAAATTTTAACGTCCATGAGACTAGATATAGTCTATGGGACCACTCGCTTCCCTGCTTTTTGCCTTTTGCAATTCAATCCTCTTATTATTCAAATTAATGATGAGCTGACCCGACCTTCTAATAGTCCCCTCACTGAAAAGACAATGTGAAGGAATGAAGAAATGTTCCCATCTAGGTCACTCGACAATTTCGTCACCCCAATGTTTTAAAAGTCCGTAACCTTGGCGATTAAAACCTTGTCTAGGCCTCGACACGTCACTCGGCGTGTTGGAGATACATGTCACCCCGACACATTAAAATATCCACATCACCCCAACATTTTAAGGACTAGCCTTATTCAGGGAACCCCGGGGAAGATTCTTTCAAGGAATTTGTCCCTTGAAAGGATTCTTTCGACAAAACTCAGGTTCTATTTCTTGACTCTTGTCAATTAAAATTTAACGTACTTCCATGAATTCAAGAAAATTAGGTCCCGGTCTGTTACACTCTTCTCGGCTTTTACCTTCCATTCTGTGACGAGTTCCGTTGCAAGCCTTATATAGGATTGTATGTGAGCACCCTTGCGACCCCACTTTGATCAAATCCTATCACTAGGAGATACGCGCGATTCACAAGAAAGAAAAAAAACATTCATTTACACAGGAATCACATAGGCACAATGCAATATTTCATCTTAGTTCAAATCCTCTCACCACACCGACACTCTTTGCTCTCTTTTATTAATCAAAACTTAAAATAAATACATATGTACGGCAAAGTTCTAGATCCTTGAAGGAAGGATCAGACGAGGCCAAACTTTGCATACAAATTAACAACTACAATAAATAACCATATTTAATAGATTACATAGCAATAAAATGAATTTCTATCTTAACCTCTTAACAAATCCTACATGTTGAGGAACCAACTCCTCTGGTAAAAGATTTTGATGTCCTCGGTCAATAAAGTTTTATTGGACGCCCCTATATCATACTCCCAAGGAACAAAGAATTCATGGGCTCATGCCCATGATGTCTTCAATGGTTTTGCCACTTTTCTGTAATAATGTGGTAGTCATCCAAGCTGCATCAACTATTGGACGGTCTTTCCACTTGACCAAATACTCATAGGACTGCTTGCCCATGGTTTTCTTGATCAGTCTCTTGTCCAAAATCTTCTCTGGTTGCAATGGCTCTGTTGTTGGTAATTGCTTTTGCCACTGAATCTGCTGTTGTCCATTGTCATCTGCTGTTTGCACTTCTTCATCTGGCTGGTACTTGTATAGGTCGCAACATTGAAGATGGAAGAGATGTCAATCCCTGGCGGCAATCCAATTTCATATGCATTCACTGAAAATTTCCTTAGGATTTTACAAGGACCAATTTTCTTCAATTTCAATTTATTATATTCTCTTTTAGGAAACCTTTCCTTCCTCAAATCATAAATGTGCCAATATTAAGTCCCTCAATTCAAAGTTTTGTCCTCCTCTTGAGGTCTTCCCTGGTTTTGTATTTTAGGCGGCTTTCCTGTAATTTCTGTTTCACCTGCCCATGAATTTACTGCATAGCTGTGACAAAGTCTTCACCTGCTGCACTCCTTTGTTCTGCTGTTCCCAAGCTTCCAAGGTCATGAGCTCCTCTTGGGTGCATTCCGTACATGATTTGGAATGGACTCTGCCCAATACTTCTATTTGGAGATTTGTTGTAGGAAAACTCGGCCTGGGAGAGCACCTGATCCCACTGCTTGGGATGGTCTCCAACCAAGCTCCTCAGGATATATCATATTCCCCAAACTTCTATTAACTACTTCAGTTTTCCCAACAGTTTGAGGGTGATAGGCTGAACCAAAACTCAATTTTGTCCCAAGCTTTCTCCATGAAGTCCTCCAGAAATGCCCCAGGAATCGAGTGTCACTGAGACAATGCTTTTGTGCACCTCCTGCAATCTTACCACTTCTCTAAAGAATAGATTATCAACATGGGTGGCATCACTAGTTTTAAAACAGGGGATGACAAGTCGGCCCTAGGATCAGCTATTCGACCCTCCTGGACAGCTATAAATACAAGACAGTTCGACCTCTTGGAAGATTATTCATTCACTTACATCATCACATCAATTCCTGTGCCAAACAAGAAGAAGACAACCGAAGTCAAAGGGGAGAGAAGAAAGTCAAAGGAGAGAGAGAAGACAAGTTTTCTGCCCTAGTTCTCATACGCGTATTTTTCTGAGGCACTGCAGTCCTGAAATTTCAGTGGCCGAAATTACAGGGGACTGGAATTTCAGGGGTTGACCAGATTTCAGAGATTTGGCCAGCCTTGACTTTTGTTGACTTTGACTTGATTGGAGGAGACTTGACTTGGGTTTGATCTTGGTGTTGGGTCTTGGAAATCTCATTTTGATCTCATTCTATATGAGAAGGAATTTTTGGGTTTTCCCCCTTTTGAGGTTTTGCCCTGACTTGTAGCCTATCTTATGGTGTCTCTTGTCTCCTGTGCATTATTTCTCTATATTTTTGCTATTGTGTAATTGCTTGATGACATAACTAAACAAGAAAATAATAAGAAAATAATGCATATCAGTCACAAGTAATTACCATGATAAGAAATTCTATCATCCTACAGAATTTCAACATGGTTTCAGAGCTATGGTTAAGACAAGAGTGCTGTTAAGGAAACCCAAATAAGGCTAAATATGGAAGAAGTCAGAGCAAAAAGTCTAATTTTCAGAGAAGTCAAAGATCATAAAAGTGCTGAGGTCAAGGAGTGCTGCAAAGTAATAAGAATATAAGAAGGTTTAAATAGTCTGTTCAAGACCTGTAAGGCATTTGCATTTTCTCTCTCTGTATTTCAGGCCAAATTCTATGTACTATAGCAAGGTGAGCCAAGATTTTGAAGGAGAACCAAAAAGCTTATGTTATATCAGATATAAAGGCCGAACGTTCTCACTAGAAATTAAGGAGAATTTACACTGGAGTTTTGATGACTGTACCTGTTAATGTGAAAGTTCCTGTGGACATCAGAAATTCTTTGAATTACATTACCCCTCAAACATCCAAAATAACACCTCTGTGAAAAATCAGAAGTCTTGACATCCGAGTTTCTTTGGACAGTGACATCTAAAGTACAAAAACATGGAATTCTGTAACGTAACTTATTGGCAGATTTAAGGCATTTTTGATGACAACAAGAAACAATAATACTTGTCCAAGATCTGAGCTATCTATGGCATCTGAATTTCCTGAAGTTTAAAGTAGACATGGAAGCATCAAAGTCTAGTATAATGAAGCATCTAAGGATTGGGAAGAGTTTTATATGGCAAAGACAAGGAGTATACATGAGAAATCTTAACCTATGACAAATCCAAACCTCTGGTGGCATCCGAACCTCCTGTGACACTGTGACATAATCTCTGTGGCATATGAACTTCAGTGACATGCGAAGTACTTCTGAGGATGTGAATTTTTCTGTGGCATTATACTTCTAAGGCATCTTCTCTCTCTTTGACATGCGAGTTTCCTGTGTATTATGTTTCTGTGATATTACATCTCTGTGATCTGAGCTTTCTATAAGACTACACTTCTGTGGATATGAGCTTTAGAAAGACCATCATCTTTATGTAATACGAGCTACAGAAAGACTATCATCTGTGTGTAATGAAGGCATATCACCATCTCTATGGAACAAGGCATTCTATCTCGGTGAATGTGGCATTTAGGGATAAAAATATGGTGCTTACGTTACTGGTCCTTAGGCAAGCAAATAACAACCTACATAATGATGATCCAAGTGCTCTTTGATGAAGAATCAGAGAAGAAGTCAAGAGAAAGTACGAAGGATGAAAATCAAAGTAGTTAATTATACAACTAATGTGAATAATGATCCAAACTTTGTGAACCTATGGTGACACCGTGAAGACTAGACCTTTGGAGGCCAAGTCTCCTTAAAGAACAATGCTGGTGTTGTCAAGGTGAAAGCATTATTTTACAACTGTGTGACCACAAATTTTAAACATAGAACAGTGTGTGGCATGTCTCCAAGACATGTAACAGTACAACATATATTTCTGAAGCATTTCTGTTTGCAGTCTATGGAAGGAACTAAAACCTGTGGAATCTGAAGCTAGGTAAAGCTTATCTCTGTAACACTAGAATATGAAGCAGCTATACTACCAAGAACAGCAAAGAGCCAAAACAAGGATCTGAACCTGTGACAAACTTTTTGTGGAGACAATTCGAACCTTCTGTGGCACTATGGTATACAAAAGTCTCTATGGAATGGTGATATGTGAGTTTTTCTTGATGAACTAGACTAATTGAAGGCCAAGACTTCTCAAGGATCAAGCATCAAGGCTCAAGCCTATGACAAAGCAAGGACTGTGACAAGAAATTTGAAAATATATGAAGCCCATCTCTGTGGTACATGTGAAGCAGCCACAAACTCCTTTCCTATACAATAGAACAGTGTTACTTGGGAGCGGGGCGAAAGCAGGGAGCAGGAGCGAAAACGGGTGCGGGAGCGACATTTTCAGAAGCTCCCGGTTTGGGAGCAAATCCCGGAGCGATATTTAA
>APFE031001065.1:0-10162 GCA_000404065.3 Pinus taeda | reverse complement strand
GGGGTCCAATGTAAGCAACTCATTTTCGAGTTGATGGGCTCTAAGTTCATTTTTAATTCCAAAAACTTTAGTGATCTGCTTCATTGCTTCATCAGGAGTATCAAGTTCTGTAATATGGAATCTAAGATCTGGAGAAATAAACGTCCCTATCAACCCACGTGTTTGATCTTGCCTATTTTCCCATTTAGCTGCCTTATCTTCATCTTTCGGTTTGGTTTCTTGGCCTGAGGCTATTCTGTAAAGACCTTTACTTCTATATAAATCCACAATGTAGGACCACCATTGGAAGTAATTGGTGCTGTCAAGAATAACTTGGCATGGACTTTCCATTTTAACAGAAACTGAAGCTATAGATGCTGAAACTAAGTGTTTCAATGGAAAGATCTCGAAAAATTAGGCTGAGTAAAAAAAAACGGCTTTGAAAACGGCTTCCGGATGAAGAAGTTATGGCTTTTTGAAGAAAAGTTGTTGAAGATGCCGACGAAGTGCGGGAATGTGCGGAAATGAATGATAATGTTATATTAAAAAAAATTCTGCCCCCTTTCCAAACTTAATCTAATAAAGTAGCTTTGGACCAAGAAGGATTTGAACTCAAGACTTCTATTCTCATAAAGTAGCTTTGGACCAAGTGAGCTAGATTAAAAGATTAGTAATTTTTGAAAAAGAGGAAGGGCTGTGTGCTTATTTGAGAAAGCTCTTTTTCCTTACAAAACAAAAAACACAAAACCCAACACGGACATACAAAAAAAACAAACCTTACGGCTTGAAGTTAGCTTTAGCCGGAAACTAAATATTTTCCTCAATGTTTCTGATTTTCCGAGATCACAATAAGGTGTGGCGGAAAAGAGCATACGCATGAGAAAAATCCTTCCTCTCTGTTTCTGATTTGCCCAGATCGCATAGAGTCGCAGGGCAAAGAGCATATGCAGAAATGAAAGGTATAGATCCGGTAATAAAAAAAAAAGAGCTAAATAAACTGAAATAAACAGAGAGAAAATAACTAGAAACTGCAAATAAACACTTTATACCCCCAGATCTTAAAAATGACGTAGCTAGGGCTACTAGAAACCTTTTCGCGTGAAACGAAAGGGGTTCCTCACTGGAACAGATGCTCCTAACACAATAGAGCAGTCCTCTCGGCCGAAAGTAGTTAGAAAGAGTAGATCTAGGAAACGGCGTCGGATGCAGTTTTCTCGGCTCAAATTTGGATCACCAACGGATGCGGCCCTCAAATAGCTCTGATACCATGTAGGAATTTACAGGGCAAGTTCCTCAGACAGAACACCAAAGGACACCGCTCACAAATAGATCACAGATCAATACACCAGTATTATTGACGTTGTTAAGACCCTCAAAGAGGGAAACAGTCCACGGCTTGAGCCAACGCGGCCACTTTAGGCAATTTATTAATAAAAGAACGAAAATTTACATAAGCTTCTCTCATGAACGGTTGCCCTACAAATGACCTTCCATGCTCTTTAAATAAAGATCATGGACCAATCGGGTGTTAAGCCACGGATCAGGTGTCGATAATACCGATGAGAGAATGAACCGTTGGATCACTACATATCGTGACCATCGGATTGTAAGTTACAAAAAGTACGTAGTAAAGAAACACACTTTACCTAACTCTGCACTAGACCAAGTTATACTTAACTATTTCCTATGTGTCGGAATACCCTAACAGTTTTATTATTAAGCAACTCTTTTTTGAGTACACTGGGTGCCAAATTGGCTAACCCGACAAAGATGAAAAAAAATCTAGCAGTAATACCTCTCTTCAGGAACAGGTTTTCGGACAACCTGCTCCATGAAATCCCTCTCCAGCATAATCTAAAGCCCAACGTCAACCTTGCTGGCCTCTGCATCAGCCTACTGAGGCTTTGTGCAACCTCTTTGGTTCTCTGGGTCCCTCCTGCAGCCTTTGCGTGGATGACGCAGGCCCTTCTGTCTCTGTAGTCTCTGTTGCTTCTGCATGTCTCCCTCTGGCTCTGCGTCTGCTTCTTTCTGCTTCTGTGCTGGTCTCTCAACACTGTCCCTGCCTCTTTGTCTCGTACTCATTGCCCCTCGCTGTAACTGATCATTGATTCTATCTCTCTTAGCAAACCCTGCTCTAGAGAATAGAATCACTGATCACTTTGGTGTATTCTCTAAGTGACCCTCAAGCCTCCTCTTATACTTTTCCCGTTAACAAATCAACGACCGAGATTAAGTCCTTAATCCACGACTAAAATTAGATCTGGCTTGATCCATGGCTTTTGGACCATTCTAACACAGTTTTATATTAA
This sequence comes from Pinus taeda, assembly GCA_000404065.3. Classification (NCBI taxonomy): domain Eukaryota; kingdom Viridiplantae; phylum Streptophyta; class Pinopsida; order Pinales; family Pinaceae; genus Pinus; species Pinus taeda. The sequence continues at coordinate 7,874 of APFE031001065.1, read as the reverse complement.
TTCACCTTAATATTTTAATTTCCCTAAGTTTAGACTTAGGGACTCCATTAAAAGTATTAATTATTTTAATATCTCCCTAACTGTTTAGAATCTGCCCAAACCCTTTCTGGGTATTGGAGATCTCATGTGCCCTAACCTCTCCACCAAATTTCGTGGCTAGAGCACATCCGATGCTACCCCAAATCAACACTCCCTCTTAGCAAGGACTGTGCTCTAGCAATACTCCTTATTGAGTATCACCCTGATTATCTGGCATTAGTCCTTGTGCTGATGCTAGGCTTGCTACCCATCATCCTCTGCATTGCTGCATCTTATACTGCTGCCCATAGCTCTTCCACTGCCATTGTTGCATCTGTACGACAACTCCCTCTGCATCCGTGTTGCTGCCCATGGCCTTGCCACTGCCACTGTTGCGTCTGCACTGCGTCTCCTCTCATCATGCTGCATTGTGCTGCCCATAACACTACCACTGCTAACTGCTGCACTGCAACTCAATTACTGAGAAGTAAGTAACTGATCTCCCAACTCTGACCTCTCTGTCAGGCTAGAGTACTCCTGATATTGAAGCTCCCTTTGCCGCTGACAAGTGCTCCCTCTCTGACCTCTGCGCTGCTGCAACAACTCCTTGCATCTCGCACGGTTGCACACCTCTTTGTGCCATCCTACACTAGTGCAACACTCTCGTACCTCTCGCACTATTGTAGCTTGCTAGCCTTGCGCTGTCCTGGGAATTCTGCACTGTAGCTCTCTCTGTCGCTTCATCCGCATCCGTCTCTACCCACATTCGCCAGTCCTGCTACTCCTCTTTGGGGCCCTCGTAGCATGGCCTAATCCAAGAAGCTGGGCACCTTGAGGATCCTGCCCCTCATTGCCTGTAGTCCATCTGACTACAGCTCGATGTCTCCCCACTTTTGCTCAAGTGGCGTGTGTGCACTCATGGCACAATCATCATCTGTCTCCCCTTCCTTCTCTGCCCTTGCTGGTGCTGCCTTGGTCTCGGAGGCCTCTCCCTTGTTCTTCTTCCTTGGACACTGGGTCGTATAATGACCCAACTCCCCACAGTGGAAGCATTTGATCTTGGAGAGGTCCTTCTTTCCTTTCTCTTGCTTTCCCTCAGATGCTAGGGCCACATCCTCCTCCTCCTTCTTGACTCTGATCCCCTTGCTGTTGCTTCCCGTCTTGCTTAGCCTTCTGATCTTTTCTTGGCGAAGAGCCGCCCACATTTCCTCCCAATGTGGAAGGGTCGCTCTGCCCAGTATACCTTGGACAAATACCTCCCAGTCTTCTGAGACTGCGTTCAAGGCTGTTCTCACCATCAATTCCTAATCTGGCGTGGCCCCTATGGAAGTCAGTTGATCTTGAATCTCATTCAATCGACTGAGGAAGGTGTCGATCGGCTCTCCCTTCTTCATCTGGTATGACCGCAACTAATTTTCTAGTAACATCCTTCTCTGCACAGAAGTATGCTGGTACAATTTCTTTAGGGCCTCCCACATCTCATTTGTTGTTTCCTTCTCGATAATGTGTGGTACTACATGGTCCTTGACCCCGTCAAGGATGATGCTCTTGGCCCTCACCATTGCCTCCTCGTACTTGTCGTTATCAGTTGGGTCAACTGGGATTGCTATCGTCCTCAAGGCAAAGTGCTTGACATGATTTCTGTCAAGTACGGTTAAGATTTTGGCCTTCCAGACTGCGAAGTTTGAGGCTTTGTCCAGTCTATCCTAGTCTCTTACTCTGTGTAGTGTCATGCTGCTCTTCTACTTCCCTCTTGGAAGTTCTCGATGTGACTCCCTCTGAGCCTTGATTTCCCTCCAGGAAACCCTTTTGCTGATGTCGAGATGCCCCCTACTTTGATCGTCTGTGCAACTGCACCACTGATCCAGATTTCTCGGCTAGAAACCCTTGGTAGTAACTCCCTCCTCCTTGGCCTTGCCCTGTTAGGTACTGTTCTGACTACAGTTTCCCACCAGCGCCACTCACAACTTACCCAAAACCTCCTAAACCCCAGCAACCTGAAGGTGAGAGCTCCTAGGCTCTGTGCAGTCCCAGCATTGGCAAACTAGCTCCCTCAGCCAACTGCGTCAGCCCTTTTGGCCTCTACGTGAACTTGTCTTTGCCTCCTTCAGCCTCTGCGTAGCCTCTTTTTGGCTCGAACTTGATGATGCAGGCACTGCGTCACCCCTTCCTTGCTTCTTTGCTGCTAGGAACAACTTCTGTCACTTAGGATAACTGTTTTCTGTTGCTGTTGCTCTACTATGTTCTGCTGATGTCCTCAGTTCTCTTGTGATCTACAATCACGCACCGATACCATGTTGAAGTTTCTAAGTCTAACAGTTAGAAACCCTACATGCACTTTACTAATTTATTTCTACCTACTTGTTCTGTTAATTAACAAGTTATTTACCATGTAAATACTGAAAATAAACACAACTGCATGCTCAACACATTACAGATCATCAACTGAAGGAAACAAAACAAGCACACAAGTGACACTGTTGTTTTTGGACCAATGTCCCCGGAAAAACCTAATGTAGGAAAACCAGTGTAGCTATCTGAGAGTTTTATTATTAAGCAACTCTTTTCTAAGTACACTGGGTGCCAAATTGGCTAACTTGACAGAGATAAAAAAAATTGGCAGCAATACCTCTCTTCGGAAACAGGTATTCGGAAAGCCTACTCCATGAAATCCCTCTCCAGCACAATCTGAAGCTCAGCATCAGCCCTGCTGGCCTCTACGTCAACCTATTGAGGCTCTGTGCAGCGTCTCTGGCTCTCTGCGTCACTCCTGCAGCCTCTGCATGGATGACGCAGGCCCTTCTAGCTCTGCAGTCTCTGCTGCTTTTGTGTGGCTTCCTCTGGCTCTGTGTCTGCCTCTCTATGCTTCTGCACTGGTCTTTCGGCACTCTCCCTGCCTCTCTGCCTCGTACTCACTGTCGCTCGCTACAACTGATCACTGATTCCATCTCTCTTAGCAAACCTTGTTCTAGAGAATAGAATGACTGATCACTTTAGTGTATTCTCCAAGTGACCCTCAAGCCTCCTCTTATACTTTTCTCATTGACAAATCAACGACTGAGATTAAGTCCCTAATCGACGACTAACATTAGATCTGGCTTCATCCATGTCTTTTGGACCATTCTAACATAGTTTTATATTAATTCACATATATATTTTAATTTCCCTAAGTTTAGACTTAGGGACTCTATTAATATTAATTATTTTAATATCTCCCTAACTGTTTAGAATCTGTCCAAACCCTTTCTTAGTGTGCCCTAACCTCTCTACCAAATTTCGTGGCTAGAGCACATCTGATGCTGCCCCAAATCAACACTATGGTATGGATGGAGGGGCCAACTTGTTGGTCCTCAAGTTGTTCTAGAATCTACATGTGGGAAAAATGCTAAGGCACCCTATGGAGACTTGGAAAAACCTTTTTGCTTTAGGCCTCAAGCTAGCTCTTGGTGTTGAGAAATCAATGCTAGTAGAATTAGGGTTAGATTTCTCTTTCTTGATAATTACTTGTGAATTATGTTGGCTTCTTTTACTTATTTGTTATATTATCTTTCATCAAACAATTACCAAATTATACGTGCATGAAGATTACAAAAACACAAGACACAAGATGTAGGCACTCTGTCAGGGCAAAACCCCTATCTAGGGGAAAACCCAGTAAAAAATCTCTTCCCTCAATAGTTATTCTTGAGACTCTTCAGCCTAGACAGAGACCTCCTCCACACCAAGCCAACCTCTCCTTCTTCGATCCAACCTTTGTCCTAGCAGCAATAGCACTTTGACTTGGCAGCTTTCGACATCAACAACAACTTCGACTTTGACAAGGAGACTTTGATCTCCTAAACTAGCCCACACGAGAGAGAGAGAGACCAAAACTTCGATTTTGTTCTTCCCTTCCTCCTTGACTAAACTCACACCTCTTTCAACCTCCTTCACCTTTGCACATTTCCTAGCTTCCAACTTCAGATATCGAACTATGTGTGAGAGAGTGAGATGATCCAAAAGAAGTTGAACTGCCTTGTATATATAGCCTTCCAATGAGGTCGAATTGCCTTCCTTGAGGCTGACTTGGTGTGGAGGTTACATAATTTATTCTTGACTCAAAAATAATTCTTTTTATATTGTTCGAAAGCCCAAGAAGGATCTCATAAAATATACAATGACTCCAATGACTCTTTATTAATCCTAGGAGTCCACAATGGGGACTTCGACTAATAAAATGATGACCCAAGCATGAAACCCATGCTTTAATAAGTCATTGTATCAATAATAAAAATTCTTTTGACGAATACATTTTATGAAGACCGAACCTAGTTACATTTTTCAACATTCCCTCTTAACTAGGGAGGTATTCATATGAAAGATCTTAAACTATATGAACTATCAAGAGTTTAGGCACCGCAATGCCATGGACTAGATTCCTGACCAGGACAATCTATCCAAGGTCTCTCAACAGTTTAGGCACCGCAATGCCACAGACTATATTCTTGACTACGGCAATCTATCGAAGTGGGACTAAGATGGACTAAAGCTTTCAACCTCTCTAGGTACCATTAGGCTTACTTGCTAACCATCAACCCAGGGATCTAGGTGCATATCCGAGAGAGCTCCATGACCAACGCCACCCACCCAACTTTGGGTACTAGAAATCAATACACAGTGTCGGCCAAATGTCCTCCCAGGCAATGTGTTTCACACACAAAGCCTCGACAAATCTCTTCCAAACTTTTATCATCATCAACAAGATCAACAATATCAACTAAACCAAGCATGCTTCTAAGATATTCAAACTGCTTATTAGGAAAAGACTTTGTTAGTATATCAGCTACCTGATCATCTGTCGAGACATACTGTAGCTTCACGATCCCATCCTGCACAAGTTCCTAATATAGTGGAACTTATTGTTGATATGTTTCGTCCTAGCATGAAGCACAGGATCTCCAAACATCTTGATAAAATTTTGATTATCACAATTAATCACAGTAGGATCCAAAGGCTTCTTCAACAAATTTTTCAAAAGCTTCCTCAACCATACAACCTCTTTTCCTACTTCACATGCAACCACATATTCTGCTTTAGCACTACTCAAAGCAACAAGATCTCGCTTTCTACTCATCCATGAGATCATGGCAGATCTCAAACTAAATCATCCTCTGTTGCTGCTTCTTCCATCGGTCTCACTGCCACCCTAATCAGAATCTGTGAAGTCAATCAACTTGACTTCCTTGCTAGTGTACTTTAGGCAGTGATGTATTGTACCACAAAGATATCTCAATATATGCTTGGCAGCTATCCAGTGATCATGACGAGTCTCCAACTGAAATTGACTGAGGATGTTCACAAAAAAGCATATATCCGGCTTAGTGTTTACCAGATACATCAGAGAACCTACCAACTGACGGTAGGAGGTAGGATCCACAAGACTTGAGTCGGAACTCCTCAACTTCTTGAGATTGGTGATCATAGGAGTAGTCATGCGAGACTTGAGTCGGAACTCCTCAACTTCTTGAGATTGGTGATCATAGGAGTAGTCATGGGTGTGGAATCCATCATCCCAAATTTTTGCAACAACTTGATGATGTACTTTCTTTGCCCCAAATATATCTCCCCATGATTTTGCCATACTTCCAGACCTAGGTAATAGTGCATCAGTCCTAGATCCTTCATTTCAAACTCGGCTACCAACATCTTCTTGCATTCTTGTATTCTTCTTTCCACACTTGTAATGAATAGATCATACACATAACAATAGAATAATGACTGGCTCATATTCACTACCTTGATGTAGAGATTTGGATCAACAAAACTCTTCTCAAACCTAATTCTTAGAAGGTATGCATCCATTCTTGAATACCATGCTCTAGGAGCTTGCTTCAAACCATACAAGGCTTCTTGAATCTATAGACATGAGTATCTCTACCATTCACCCCAAGCCTTCGGCTTGCTCAATGTATACTTCCTCATCGATGGTCCCATTAAGAAATGTTGTTTTCATGTCCATTTGATGGATATTCCATCCCATTATAGCAGCCATTGAAACCAAAGATCTAATGGTAGTATAAATTGCAGTGGGTGCAAAGATTTCTTCATAATCTATGCCTTCCTTTTGAGAGAAACCTCTTTGTTAATTTTAGGCAGGAATGGTATGTTCTATGCTCTAGAGCAATTTTATTTCAATTTCTTTATTAGCCCAGTATCAATATTTAGATTAGCAATCACATCAACATGATAGTAAATGCAGATAGAACATAAACATAAACAGTAGAAGACAAGCCAAGACAAGGACACAAGATGTGGCACCAACCAGGGACAAACCCCAATGTAGGGAAACCCTTTGATCAAATCTTCTTTTAATGTTCAATAGTTAAGCAGAGAGAGAGTACAATTTACAAATCTGATAATTTATAACAACAACAAAAGAGCCCTAACCAGAAAAGTCAATGCTGGTCAATAGGGTAGATTTGACCCTCAGCAAATCAGTCAACTTCAGTCAACTTTGGCCTCCAAAGAGCAAGATAAAATAACCCTCAAAATAGTCAAATTCAACCCAGTCAAAGTTTGGTCAAACAACCCACTTGCAGTCAACCCTAGTTGCAGTCAACGCTGGTCAACAATCAACATTTAGCCTTGATTTTTGTGCCCAGAAATGCGGCTTGCCCAAACAGAGATAGCCCTCACAAAAACGCAGTCAAAGGAGGTCAACGCATGCTAGTCAATGCTTGGTCAAACTGTCCAGAAATTCAGTCTCTTGAAATTTCGGCCTCTTGAAATTTCGCTCTCTTGAAATTTCGGCCTCCTAAAATTTCGGCGTGTGGAGATAGGAAGGCTTAGAAATCCGTACAATCAATGAGGAGAGAGAGAAAAGTGTGAAGATGAGTGTGTCCAAATGAGGCTAAGGCATCATGTATTTATAGCAAACGTTGAGGATGAATAGACGTGACTATTGGGCTACTAAACCTACATAAGTTTGCTGACCGACCTTGACAATTTGTCCATAATCAAAATAAATTCATAACTTCATTTGTACATGTTAGAATTGGATGATCTTTAGATCAATCCTACACCTCTCAAAGAGAGGAATCCAAGAAAAATATTAGCTGTCATAAATAAGATGACCCATGTGGAGTTTGGCCCTAGTTGCCAATTTTAACACTCTTGCAACAAATCTGGCCTTGTATTTATCTATGCTTCCATCAATAACATGTTTGATCTTGTAGATCCATTTTGAGTTGACAACCGATTTGTCACTAGGTCTAGGAACGATTTCCCAAACCCCATTCTTCATGATGGATTGATATTCTTCCTACATAGCTTTCTTCCATACTTCTTGATGAGCAACTTCTTCAAATGTAGATGGTTCTGCTTCAATTAGTTTTGTCATATATGCAACATATCTAGAATATCTCTTCGGCCTTTTGCTTTACCAAAGGATTCCTTTCACAGCGCCATGCCCTTCAGCATCTTCAATAGTAGCTTTTAACCAATTTGGCCTCTTGCTTGTGCTTGGTATGACCACAGGTTCAATAGGCTCACTTGGTCCTTCTTCTTCTTCTCGAATTGTAGAAGGGTTGTTGGGTTGTACTTCTTCTTCAAATATGGGTAGATCTTCGTCATCGAAATCAATAGGAATATTATTTGATCTTTTGTAGGCTTGATTCTTATCAAATATAATGTCCCTGCTTACTTCAATGTGTCTCCCTTCCTTGATATATATTCTATATGCCTTTGAGGAGAGACTATAGGCAACGAAGATCCCTTTGATGCTTGTAGAATCTAGCTTCTTTCATTTGTCCTTCGGAACATGGATATAGGTAGGACACCCAAAGATTCAGAGATGGTCCACACATGGCTTCTTCACT